>CATIWM010270501.1:0-22619 GCA_949671775.1 Mallotus repandus
ATACAAGTACTTCAAGTAGCAACAATCTAATTTAAAACAACTCAAATATATCAATTCAAGTTCATGAAACAACACAAAACACTCATTTTATTGTTGTATTAAAATAAAGAGTTAAGAGAGCTTGAACATCTACTTACCAAAATAGCCTACAAAACACACCCAATCAATTCACCGAATTGTTTAGTTTGCACCTCCACTTTCCTTACCTTTTTCCAGCACCTAAATCATAAAATTTATTTATAAATCATCAATGTAACAATCCCATATTATGATCTCATTATGCAGCCCCCAAACTATATGCAAAATATGCAAATTAATCTAATACTATAAATTAACTCCATTTATTCTAAAAAAAACTATTTTTAAGCCTAACTTAGAAAAATCACTCTGACTTGTAGAAAAGGAATTAATAAAAATTGACTTGGAAATATCCTAAATACGACATTCGAGGCTACTAGAAATTATTTTGGTAAACTAAAACAATTTAAATGGAAATTAAGAAATTTCCACCAAAACACTTCCAGAATTTTTATTCACAAAATATGTGAGGAATCAGACTTACCTCCAGTTATGGAAATTAATCCTCATAATTTATACTATTTATTAAAAATAAAAATCACAATTTCTGGGCTGGTCACTATTCCTCACCGGAAAACACTATTCATGCCAGAATCACTATTAATGCAGACTCACTATTCACGTCAGAATCACTATTCATACCAGAATCACTATTCATTACCAAAAAACTAAACATCCGATAAAACCGAATATACCAAAATGTTCCTAAAAACTAGTAGAACACAAAAATAGCTTCAAATAACCCAAAATATTCACAGAACAATTAAATCTAAAAATAAACTGAAATTACCTAAAAATATTCGCCAAATATTCTACGGGTGTAGATCGGGTGCGTGGTTGGTGGCTACGGACTCCTGGTAACGTGTGGAACACAAAGGAACCAACCTTGTCCCCTGAAATCCGCCGGAACAGTGTAGATCTGAGAAATAATACCGACTGTACTTTCTAAATTTCTTAGTGCTTCTAGATGGTTTCTCACAAAATAAAAGCTATGAAAAACTAGAAGAAGATAAGAAGAAGCTATGATTCAAATTTGGTGTTAATCGGAGGTCATTTGTGTAGTTAACAGAGAAAAAAAGAAAAGAAAATAATATAAAGACTAAACTGAATATTTTGCATAAAAACTTTTATTTTTTTCAGCTGCAGCCGCACGTCAATTTATAGAAAAAAAATTACTATTCACTTTATATATTATATATATTAATAATAATAAAGATAGTAATAGTAATAATAAAATAATAATAATGTCAATATCAATAATAATTATAATAGTAAAGACAATAAAATAATAATAATATCAATATCAATAAGTGTCATTAAAATTTAAAAATTTTCACTCATAAATTGAGTACAAGTCATGTCTAGACTCGGTACACAAGTTTAACTATATATACTAGCTTATACTCAAATTTAATCAATATGCATAATAAATATAAATATACCTATAGTTAGGGTACGGGTGTTACATATTCTAACTAAAATAATCATTATTTTATGAGAAAAATTTATTATAATATTAAATTTAGGAGCTGAGCTCTCCTGCTAGCTTACTAGCTCTGGTAGTAAGGTTCTTTGGTCAATAATTCCACTGGAAACTGCTTCCTGCCTCGCCTAGCACCTATGAAACTCTCCATCGATGGATAAGTGAACAATGATAAATTTGTTCTATATATGATTTATGATCAATGTAACCAATTAGTTATTTTAAAAATATTTTAAATTTATTTTAAAAATTATTTCTTTTTATTCACAATTTAATTAAAAATACATCTAAATTTAATTTTTTTGTGAATTTATTGTAGTTATTTGAATAATATATTACTCATTATATGATTTTAACATTGAAAATGTATATTATTTTTACATTAAAACATACATTTTAAATAATATTTGTTAGAAAAGTACTAAAGTACAAAAAAATATGAAACATATAGTATTTAAATGTCAAAAAAAAAAAATACAAAATTAATTTTGTCAAAAGGCAAAATTATAGAGATAAAAACATTGTATTTATCCCTATTTTTAATGTTTGAAGTGCCCAGGAAGATATGGAAGGAAAATGGAAAGTTAAACTTGTGTTTCTGTTTAATTCATCTCAAAATTTAGTTTGATTTAGTTTTATATAATAAAGAAAAGTTTTTATCAAATGTCATTGAATGTGTGGCATATGTTTATAATATTTTATATGTAGTTAATAAAAAATATGACAACTATATTATATATTACAAATTTAATTATTAAAAAATTATATTTAGTTAAAATTTTTTATTTATATTTAAATTATTATGTTATTAACTGTCATTGGAATCAACTGATAGGTGTTGTTTTTACTTAAGCAATATTTAAGATTAAGTTGTAGTGTATGTAGTTAAGTAAAGTTATTTACTATCAGATTTTTGTTGTCCTTATTGTTCTACTGAAATCAAACTGGGTCAATAACCTCTAGTCCAAGTGGCTAAGAAGAGACACCTATGACCTTTAAGTTATCGGTTCAATTCCTAGTTGGGACATGACAATAATCATGTGTGTCCTTAATTCACCCCTCACTAGGACATATATATACATATATAAATATATATATACATATTATAGCCAATTGTAACAGACAATATATGATACATATAGATAGATATTGATAGATACAATATATAGATTTTAATATCATGTTATAATACCCCTTTGTTAAAAAAAATAAACCAAATTAGATAAATTAGTAGTTATATTAAATTAATTGTTAAAAAAATTTCGAACTAAAATTCTAAATCAAATTCATTCAAATTAGATTAATTAAAATTTAACTAGTGTCTTACTATCTTATATTTTAATTAAAAAATAGTCATATATTCATATTTTTGCACTGACTGTAAATAATATATATATTTTAAAATAAAATAATTAAATAATTTTAATAAATTACAACTACATTTTAATTAAATATAAATTTAAAAGTTATTATAATAATTTTTTTATTATTTTTATTAAGTGTGTGTATATATATATAAAATTGAACAAATAAAATAAAAAAATAAAAAATAGTTGAAAAAATGATGTTTTAGTTAGAATAAAAGACATAAATTTTTTATAGAAAGAAAGTAATGTTTTAGATGTAACAGAATTAGAGTGTTTTACATAAAATAAAATATGTGTATTATAAAATAAGATTTTTATATTTTTTATTAAAAAATATTGTGAATTCTTAATAATTTAAACACATAAACCTTTTATGGGTAAATGTTGAATTATGAAATGGATACTTATTAAATTTTGAACTTAATAATTTTAGAGTTTAGCATTTAATATATATATATATATATATAATTTATTTATTTAAAATTTATTTAATATAATTAATTTATATACTTTATGTAATATAATTTATATATAGTATAATTTGGATTTTATTTATTTGTTTTAATTTGGATTTAAATTTTATTTATTTATTTAGTTATATATATATATATATATATATCACAAATTTAACATTTAAAAAATAATATATAATTTGAGACACACTAGAAAAGAAAAATAACTCCATAGTTTTAATGAGTGGAGGAAACATTTCTTTGGTAATTAATTAATTATTTTTTTAAGTAATTGAAGTGCTTAAATCTCACTATAAAAGTAAAGAGTTGAAACTCTATTCTATACATCTAAATATCTATAATTTTTACCATTTAGACTACTATAAAACAATTAATTACTCATAAATGCTGATATTGAAAGTTACGAAGAATTGTCCACTGAGTTCCAAAGCCAAGTGATGAACGATACATTGAATTGAGATTTGTTTGCACTCCTTATTTGCTAACACCGACGGTAGAAAAATTATACACTCACTCTATTTTTAAATAATTATCGTTTAAGATTTTTTTACATATATTAAGAAATATATTTAATATATATTTAAAATACTATACTACCCTTATAATAATTATTATCTTTATATAGAGTTTTAAAATAAGTAGATATCTATTCAATTAATTCTTTTATATTAAATAAGGGTGAAATAGGAAAAAAAAATAGTTAATATATATTGGTAACTTAAAACGACAATTATTTAGGAATAAAATTAGACTTTTAAAATAATAATTATTTAAAAACAGAAGAAGTAATATTTTATGTTCTGATACATAATAATTGCCATGACAACAACAAGAGCTGCATTCGATTTGGGATCAAGAAAATGGAAATTCATATGCAAGAACAAAGAATTGAATTCTAACTTTTTTAAAGTTCAGTTGACCATTGTCTTTTTTGTGATTCTTTTAGGGCCATAGCCACCTTTTTCAACTCAACCATGCGTCACGTGAGTGTTCATGTGGTCTTATAGCCCTGTTTTGGCCATACTCATAAAGCAAAGAAACAATGCAGCCCATGAAAAATCTACATCCATGATATGAGTAGTGTGGTTCCATTACAAGAAACTAAAGTAAGGGATGGGATCTCGATTCTACTGTAGAAAGTGAAATGTACAAGTATTCTTAGCACAATTTTCAGTTTCAATCCCTACAGAAATCCTCTTGATTAATTCATCATGATTTGCTTTATCTAAAATTATATTAGGAATTAAATATTTTGGTAGTCACCCAATTTTATACTAATTTTATTTTAAATACTAATCTTTAATTTATTTTTTTGGTAGCTAAATTTTAATTTAAATATATCGACAAATTATCTGGTGACATTTTGCTGATGTGGTAGCTGAACTTAGAATATTTAGAAAATATTTGCCACATCAACATAAATGTTAGATATCAATTCAACACCTCAAATTGATAATTGAAAAGAAATCAATCGAAATTTAATATTCAAAATAAAATAAAATAAATACATAATTAGGTGGCCACCAAAATATTGAACCCCATTTTATTATAAAATGGACCAACTTTACTGTTTTGGACTAATAATAGTGGTAGATACCTTTCTATTTTGCCTTTGCATAATTGCAAAGGCAGGAATATCTGTTATGAGGAATGAAATTATATAGCCGTCCTTTATTTCTATATATTTTTTTTCTTTGTGGATTGATCAGAATCCATTTCAAGAAGAAAGGAAGAACCACTAGAACACCATTAGAAGGGTATAGATTCTGTAAAACTGTGCGCTACTTAAAATAACAGCTCATTTTTACAATGAAGCAAAGAAGAATTTTGTGCATAAACTTTCACATTCTTTATATACTAAAGTATATGTTCGAGTCCTACCGTTATCAATTTAAAAGGAATGAACTGTTCATATTGTGCCGTCCATCGATATTATATAACCTCTCTATCAACCAAAAAAAAAATTGCTTGAAGCCTAAAGAAAAAAATGAGAACAGATACAAAATTTATAATCCAAATAGCATTTATCTCTACTAATGATCAGAAAAAATATCGAAATCTACAATTAATTTTTTTGTACAGTATGATCACTATAATTGTTAATGTTAATATATTTTATACAATGGCACTTCTTTTTGATGAGACCTTGATTGGTTAGCTATAATAAGCAGACAACTTTAGCATTTTATGATTCTTTCCAAGACAGCACTACTCCACTTCAATGATTTGTGCCTTTAACTTTGTTAGCTTTTATTCTTGTATTCACATGCCATTGAAGAATATTCTTGCCAACATTAATAGTGTGTACGGTTTTCATTTAATTCGTCAATCAGCATTGATAAATTAAAAAGAAATGAAACATGGGTTTGATGTTTATGGCCATTCAAGTTGATTAAGATCTCTTATGTGAGTCACATGAAGTGGGTGGGGAAGGGAAGGACTGGGTGGGGAATTGGTCCTGTCCGAATCTCAGTGCCTGTAACTCTCAACCTGTCAAAATCAATCTTCCATTGTGTATTGGTACACGAGGGTTCATTCTTTTTATATGCTGATTAATGATAACATTTCTGAAAATTTTCAGTCTGTCACTATAAACAACTATAAAACCTGTTGTTTAGTTGGATAACAGGAACATGTAGCATATACAGAGACATATCTATTCTTTAATTTCATGTTCCTATATATATTCATATTAACATCCTAAAATTTGATTAATCATTTGCCGACAAGGTCAGAAATTAGTGCACACACACTTGCTACTACTGCTATAAGAACTTTTAAGGTAAAAACAAAAAAAACAAAAAATCCCATCATGCTTAATCCAGTTAATCTTCAAAAAATGTGAACAATCTCTTCTTGCAGTAACTGTAAGGGGGTGTTCTGCCATCTGTGCTTAGATCCTGTCAGAAGTTAAGAAAGAGATGTACACTGAAGATTCCAGTCTTCCTGTTGTGCAAGCGCAATAGAACTAGCTGCAAGTTTCTGACAAGCTAGAATATAATGACACAGAAAAACAAAACAAAAGGTAAAGGAATATAATATCTTTCCTGATCTGAAATAAAGCCCAATGAATGATCAAATCTGACAGCAGTACAAACAAGAAAAGTTAAGAATCTTGCTTTCAGAACTTTCTGCATTTGGTGGAATACAATAGGAAGTTCAAAAAGTTGCCTCGAAAGTTCATTCCCTGGAAAATAAATATGTCCGCTTGTGGGTGGACCCTGCCCGGAAAATTTTCTCTCTTAATGGTGTTTAGTTTTGTTCCATGTCGTGGCTTCAGAACATAGGATGCTGCTATATATTTCTCTTAAAGAAATAAGTTAAAGCTCTGCATTTCTAGTTGGCCTAATTTTCATTGGCTTGGTTTCTTGCCATGAAAATGTAGTGAAAATTGCAGAGAGTTGTAATGTTGAATTTTTTTTTTCTTTATTGAAGGTTGATGAACATACAGGGAAAAAGAAGTACACATAAATAGGGTAATTAATTTCATTAACAAAAGGAAACCTTATTACACACTAGCTAATTTAATACATGATAACAGGAACAAACTGCATATACTGGATAATACAGAGAGCACACCAGACTAGACTACTAAATCAAGCCAATTGTTTTTTTTTTATTGGTTGGATGATACTGAACTGAAGTGCTAAAAATTTAAGACAAAGTCTGATGCTGATATGGCTTGAGCATTGGAATGAGGTTGCCACTTAGGTGAAGTGACATAATTTCATTAGTAGATCCCATCAGCTTTCCCCCGATGAAAACGGCAGGTATAGGTGCAGTACACCCCATCCTCATCAGAGCTCTTTCCATCTCCCTGCCGTCAGGGTCTTGGTCAAGCTCATAAACCAGAGGGTCCACCCCAATTCCTTGGAATAGGATTTTGACAGCATAGCACATGCAACATGAACTCTTGCTGAATATCACCACTCCCTTCTCTGAGGCCAGTCCCATCACCTTTTCCATTATTTTTCTCACAATTTCCCGATTAGGAAATGTTTCCCTTAAAATATAATAACACTAATTCTGACTTGCAGAGAATTCTCTAATGCAGAGAAGTCTCTCCTTTTGGCCCTTCTCTTTATACTCTGCTCAGAACCTCAAGACCATCAGACCGAATTCGAACAGAATTCGATCTAATGGTTAAAGGTGGATATATAAATATATATATTGAAGAGAGGTGGACTAGCTAGGTAGCTAGAAAGAAGAGGAATTTAAAGCTGAGGGTTGTTTGAACTAGTGTCCTCATGCTTGTCTATTTATAGGGACAACTTAGGATTGGAGTCCTTTGTTTGAACAAGAACATTCAAAAGCAGATGAACTTTTATTATTACTTAAGATGCTCAAGTTGATGAAAGTTACTTTTGAAAATAGAGACCACACTGCTCTTCTATTGGGCTGAACAAGTTGTTATACAGCTATTAATATCTCAAGAATTAAACCAATTCATTCTTTAATATATATATGGAAAAACATCAGTGTCACGGGTTGCCAGTGTGTGTATAAAAGAAACTATAGTTAATAACCATCTGATATTTGAAACATTTCCTTTTTCAACTACAATGAAAGGTTTGTGTTACTGCTATCAGTCGTAGTCGCTAACTCCTACATCCTATTGATCAGGGGTTCGACTTCTTCACGGAACTAAGGAAAAGGCTAGAAGCACAACAAAAGCATTGTGGGGAAAAAAAAATTCTCCAAATGCTAAGTTACTTTTAAACCAGATTCTCAAAATCACCTTCTTTGAATCCTTGTGCAGAAAGATTGAGAATGAGATGGCTTTCGGCGGCTATCTTCGATTCCTTTTGTTTTATTTTTGCGCCCACCAACTTGCTTGGATTCCCTTCATGCGCGCACACACAAGCATGTGAGGCTCTACAGTCTATGCTATATTAGAACTGTTGCATCTTCCTTGCCCGCAGCAATCTCTGTCTCCCACATGTGTGGACGACTAAGTGAAAGTGCACAAGTGCTACAAAGAACTGTAAGTTCTTGCCGACCCCAGTTGGACTGTGCTCCTGATTGTTGAAACAGGCTACATGTCTGCAAGTGCGAGGCATACAAGTTTTCAGGATTACTGTGAATATTGCATATAACCACTAGTACTAATGGTCTTGGGGTATGTACTGCACATGTTTTTGAGTACCTTATCTATTGATTTGCATAAATTGATGCCTTATAAGCATATTATTATGTGTACTATGCATGATTTTCATCTATTTTTTTTGTATATAAAAAAGAATTTATATGTGCTTATAGAAAAATAATCTGCATGCGTGTCAAGTTCTTAGCTTATGAATATTAAAAGCCACAAGCAAAAGTACTTTTGGCATTTTTGATATGGAAGAATATATTAGAGACATGAAAAGTTCCAGCATCACCTTTTTTCGATCCCTCTCCTATATGAGGAATTAAGCAAGAGGCCTAAATTACATTAAAAAAAAATGGAGGTGAGATAGAATCAAAGAATAAAGAAACAAAATTAGACGGTGTTTGTTTGATACTAAGACTTAGAATAAAGAGAAGCAAAAATATTTATAGAAAACAGAAAGGCACCTTACTATATATATATATATATATCTCTATCCTCAAGCATTTTTCTGTGAATTCTGATGGTTTTGCAGAAGAAGTTCTTTGCTAAGTACTATTGAAATTAATTCTCACTTCAGGATACTGGGTATCCTTCACTTTGCCAAGTGGATAAATATTTGGAATATTTCTGATTACTTGTAGCAAAGAAAAGCACCTGTAGTAACCACTTATAACTGTGGCTTATTAATTAGTTTGTGCAGAAGCAAATGACGTTAGATGTATAATTCTGCAGGGTACACACATCTGCAGGATTCTGCCTAGTCATTACATAAAAATGATTTGAGTTATTAATGCAGAAGTGTAATATTTAACAGGAGTAAGCTAGAACCGCCCTATCTTGACAAGTGTATGTGAGTGATATTTGGAAGTCTTCCAGATATTAAAGAGCAAAGACATAGCAAGTCGTCTATTTTTATAGAAAAACGCACATTTTTTTGCATACAATGTAGTTAGGGAACGAGGAAAAAAGCAAAGCCCTTGATACAACATTGTACTCAACATAGTATCAGAGCTAGTATGTATTAACATTACAAACAAGAGCAGAAACTTAATTATAAGTAGTGGTTTTATTGGTTTGTTGGAAGTAGTATAATTGCTAGAACCATATTGCTTTTGCATCTATGAGCATTTGCTTCAATGAACCATCCAAATGCAGGGACAAAACATCTTTAGCTGAGCCTACGTATTTTCCACCTATGAACACAGCTGGAACTGAAGGATTACATCCCAGTCCTCTTAAAGCCCACTCCATTTCTCTTCCATTAGCCTCGCGATCAAGCTCATGAATTGCAGGGCTTGCACCAAGCTCGTAAAAAAGTGTCTTGATGCTATGACACATGCAACACGAACTCTTGGTAAAGATCACAGCAGCCCTTGTTGATGCCAAGTCTCTGACCTTGTCCATTTTTGTTTCTTGAAAAAAAAGAAAAAGCTTCTTCTGTTTTGGTTTTTACTAGACAAATGAAACAATTTCCTTTTCTATACAGATGACAGAACAACGAAAGCTAGCAAAGGGTTTGTTGAGGAAAAAAAAGAGATGTAGAGAAAATTAAAGGAAGAGCTTGTGTTGTATGTATTGTTGCTGATGAGCTACGGTAGAGTCTGAGATTCATCAAGGCTTATTTATAAGTGGGGGAGATTGCTCAATCCTTTAAGGAAAATAGAATAAAAGGATAAAATCAATTTAAAAACAAAAACAGAAAAGTTGTTTGAGATATTTGTTTGGATAAGAAAATTGCCATTTCTGATTTATTTGATAGTGACCCTTTTGTGCCATGAACAAGTTGCGTTAAACGTATGCATAATCTATACATAGTTATTTTTCTTTTATATATATTCAAATAAAATCTATTTAGCTCGAATGTCCGTACATGTCAATTATTAAGATTGCATAATTAAGTAATGGCATTTATCAGAAGATGTGCACTTTCGGCTCTGGAATTGGTGGCATCAAGAAGAGATTAAAAATGAGATAATGCATGGTATCGAAAGACGATTGCCTTTGGTGCAAGATGGAAGAGAATAATTGGCACTTTATTTTTCATATCAAATGATAAACAATGTAATCTTTCCAACAGGAATAATTTTTCAGGTACTTTTTTTATATTAATTAACTAGCTATTTCTGTTTATGGAATGTCAAAGGCATGGAATGGAAGGCTCTCACATATAGGCCATTAATTACTTCTGTTCTTTTGGCTGCGGAAACACGAGTTAATTAAGCTTTTTTTATACTTATTCAACTTGATGATGATAATTAGTAAGTACGGTAAGGAGATATTTTTAACTAATCTAATTTGATCCAAATAGAATTATAACGACGACAAAAATTTTTCAATTATTGATTGAATTAATAGTAATTTAGTGTATACATGTACTATATATTCTTTCATGAGATTGCGCTATTTATGACGTATAGTCCTGAATTCCTTGTCTCTGTGATTGCATGTAGTTCTTGAGTCAACTGTCATTGTACAGCATCATTTAGCTGATGTGGAGTACGATAGAGTTTATCCAAACCATTCCTACTTTCTTGTATTTTAGATTTTTGGTCCCCTCTCCGAACATATTCATGGCATACAAATATTTCAAAATAGTGCTGATGTTTAGAAAATAGGAAACGAATTTCTCTTTTTTTTCACTATGGAAACACACACCCACCATGCTTTTTCTCTTCATGATTTCATCTACAGAAAAATTTAGATTATATTCTGAGATTTTAATCCCCTTGTCAAATTGATTGGTAACCTTTTCCTGTAGATATATAGTATATGATTTACTAATAGAGAGAACGCCCTTAGGAAGGTGGCAAAGGCCAACATATACATGCAAGTTCATGCAAATTAGACAGTTGGATAAATTAAAAGTTGGCATGTAGCTAGATGGCCCTGATACTGCTAAAATCGAATCTTTATACAAAATCTGCATCTTAATTCTTCTCATTTGTTCATCAGTAGCAGCTCTGCCTCAATCCTCATCTATATATATATATATATATATATATATATAATGTTCAAGAATCCTTCTGTATATTAAAGTGTCAAAGAATATGCACTATTCCTTTGTTCTGCATGCTCATGTCGGCCAATTTCAATGGAGATAGTGATCGATGACACGTAAAATTCTACTTCAACGTGTACGTGCCTCATATGCGAAACCACTATCTGCCCCCACTAGTTTGTTCTCCTTATCCACTCCTCAACTTCCACCTCAACTTTTTTTTTAGGTATGTCATGTATAGAGTGAAATTTATCTTTCAATTTAATACAGAATTAGATGGTAAAGAGAAGTGCATGCAGATATAATTTTTGTGTCGATACCAGTTTCTGATATAGAGAAATTCTTCCCTGATCAAAGTGGACAAATATAGGTACATATGAAATTGACTCAAGTTTGGTAGAATCAGGAGCATCTGTGAGCTGATGAGATGTAGATACAGTACTGAAGAATGTACACCGATAAACACGAAGATGTATTCTTTAACTTTTTATGAGGTGTAGTTTATTAATTTGTTTTGGCAGGAATATTATCTGCAGGATGTTCCTGAAGATATAAATTAATCTTATTCAGATTGGAAGTTAGAAAAAGATGTCGAAACCTCTTTGATGCCACTATATGGTGATACATATTGGAGACGACGATGTATAGCGGAGAAAAAGACAAAATATACAAATAATTAAAATACATTTTTATTCTTATAAACTTTTGTTTAATTAGATTTATCAAAGTATTATCTATTAGTGCTAGATTAGATGGTTAGAGTCTATTACCACTTAAATTAGATCTTAAATTACAGACCTAATATATGTAAAAGCATTAAATACTATTTGGTTAAATTTGAATTAATTGGGTGATATTGAATTCTGACTAATAGATGCATCAGAGGAAAAAAATAATAGCAAAGGCTAAATAATAATTATTACTTATTGCCAGATCACATCTACCATTTTTCAGGATCTTCACACTTTGACTATTGCATGACTGAATTTGTTTGCTTTTCTCGAGCTAGCTAGTCAACTTCGGATGGTTACACCCTATTATATGATTTTGTTAGAATAATATTTAAGCATTAGTTATATAAATTAAAGTTCTTAAAAGGGTTAGTATTTTCTTTTCTTTTTCATCTCATTTGTTCACTATGACTAATTCAATTTAAATTAAGTATAATTATAAAATGAAAAAAAAAATTTTAACAACTAATTTAATATATTTTTTTTAAATCACGACTCAAACCAGAATAGTTTCTATCAAATAATCCAAATGATTATTATTAGGGTTATAAGTAACATTTTAAAATAAAATAATTAAACTTTTTATTTTTATTTTAAGTGAATTTTTTTAATCAATGCCTTTTTAAGTGAATATTTGATGTCTAGTAAGTCACAATATATGCTAGCAATCAAATTTTTAGTTGATTCTAAAAAAAAAAATTACATAAAATGATAAGTTATAATATTTATTTAAACCAAGAACCGTTAGAATTAGTTAGCACAGAACTTTTCTTGTTTAAGCAATACCTTAATTTCGAATCATAATGTATCCAGTTGCATTAAATAAGTTGTTGAAAGACGTCAACAATTATTAGGATCAATAGACAAAGAATTTTTTCTGCTTATAAGTTAGGTCTCAGGTTAGAATCCTGTTGTATGCAGCCGCTTTAAATTAGTTGTTGACAGACCTTTATCGCTCTTGTGATTCTGTCCGGTCGAACCGGATTAATCAAAATTCATTGAGCTCTTGATACCGATGGTTCAAACAAAAAGAATAAGTTGTTAGAAAACCTTTATCATCGTTATAGTCTTACTTGAATTAAACCGGATTAGTCAAAATCTAGTAACCTTTGCTGGTGGTTTAAAAAAAATTATTTAATTAATATTTATATTTAACATATTTAATCATTCATTTTTTTGTAATTTTTTGTTATGATAAGTTAATATATTTTATTAAAGATTTTAGTGATTTAATTAAAAAATATTTAGATTAAAATTTTTTATTTTAAAAGAACTTTAATTTAACAACATTTAATATTTTAATATTTGAAATTTTAGTAGTGTTTCGTTAATTTCCAACTGAGTTATGTCAACACATCCTATGTGAAATATAAATTTAATTAGTCTAAATAATCATAGTAACACTCATTGCCACTCAAAAAATCAATTATATCGCAAAACTTCATTAACTTTTATATGTAAAATTTAAGATTAAAAGCAAATTAATCACAGAGTATTAGACGATAATTTTTATATATTTTTTGTAAAATAAATTTTTATTATTAAGTTGATGATGAAATAAAATAAATACAAAAAATAAAGGAACCACAAGCTATAGATTATATTGTTTCTCCAATTTTTGGATTTTGGTGCGTACCAAATGATTGTTGATTGCGTTTTATGTATTTGCGAGCGTGCCAAAGGAGTGTGTCCTCAAAATTTAACCTGACTTCTTCGAAACAATTTGTGGATTCTCAATCTCCTTTACCACAATTTGATTGAATTTCAAGCAAATAAAAATTAATTTGTAAATAAAAAACAATTTACACACTTGAAAAAGGAATTATATTGATTTTGAAAATTCAATACAAAACTAAAGCAGTGAGTGTTGTAAACTAAGAACAAAGATGACTGGCTAATAAATCTAAAGTAGATGATTGATCTAGATAGATGTAGATGTCGTAGTCCGACCCTTGATCTGTGTGTAGACGGTGGGGTTTAGTGCGCGTTCAAGTGTTGGCAACCACGACACTGTATGAGCTCAAGGCCCACTAGGAAATACAAAGTGGGCTTAAGGCCCGTATTAGAGATGGATTTGCCACTTGGATAAAAAGCCGGGATACATTATACAACAATTAGATTCCACGGAGGTACCTAAAAGCCGTCTTCAAAGATCGGGTTTGAAAACCAAGTATGGGCCTTGGAATGCCCAGTCAACCTTGCGGTTGGCCTCTGCGCGTGTTTAGTACTTTATTACCCTTAATTATTAAGTTATTTCCTTATTATTATTAGTGGCAAACGCTTCCATTTTACAATATTACCAAATTTACACATTAATCTTTTTCATGCTTATTTACCTTGGCATTTAAACAAATAATGGGAATAAATACTACAAACATTCATTCCAAATAAATGGGATAGGGATTAGGGATTACAACGTTTTGTACAAATCGTTACAATAATCAAATAAAATCTCTCAAAAACTCATTAATTCACTAATTACATAGTGATTAAAAATTACCAAAACCTACAACAGATACGATTAGTTGCATTTCAAGATATACAATTTTACTTATAAAATAACCATAATTAAATTTACATAAAAGTAGACACGTACATTCACATAAACATGGATTAATCATTTAAGCAAACTTAACATGTTAAAATTGCATGCAGCATATACGTATAATATATTGAAAATAAACCAAAAAGCTACCAAAGCAAAGCAGAATCAGGGACGATTCTGGCCAGGAGGCGATCACCTTACCGAAGAGGCGATCACTTCATTGTGAAAAGGCGATCGCTTCATTGTGAAAAGGTGATGCCTCTTCAAAAGGTATATCAGCACAAAAAACTACAACTTTCTTAATTCTTAAGCAACTCAAGTATTCATGCAAATCAACGAAAACCAAGAACTTAAAACTCAATAATTCACATATTCAAGCCTTAAACTCAATCTAAAGAAAACAATTAACACACACAACAAGTAGAAAATCAAGAAATGAAATTTTAAGCAAAATGAGAAATTTAAAGCTTGGAACAAGAGATTCTTACTGATTAGGATGACTTTGGTGCCCCTAATTGAGCCCTCAGAGCTTATTTAATGATTCAAAGTATGTTGAATGCAAGAATTCCCTTCTCCCTTCTTAAGAAATAGATTCTCAAGCCTAAAATCCCCTTTTTGTGTTTCTTCCTCTAAAGAACCTTTTTTTTTCTTTTTCTCTCTAGTCTCCTTTTTTTTACAATAGCCAACCTCCTTTATTATCAGCCTAAACCTCTACTTAAGCCACTACCTTCTCTCTCTCTCTAATTTCCTAAAAATCAAGGTTAAGTCCACCTTGCATTTTTCATCATTGTTTCCATGCTTCTTTCTCATTTTTGTGCCTTAAAAAGTCTTCAATTCATGCACAAAAATACAGAATAGAGAAAAAAGGTCGGTCTTTGGGTTAAATGCAACAATAAATGGCATTTATTACTGCAGGGGATAGGTGTGAAGTGAGGCGTTGCCTCACCGATCCTTAGCAAGAAGAGGTGTTGCCTCTTCGTTGAGGCGATTGCTTCTACGCCCAGGCTTGGTCTGGGCCTTGGGCCAAAAAGTTCAGGCTTGGCATTTTGGGCTTGATTTTAGTGTTTGGGCTAGGATTATATTCCAGAGAAGGTTTCGGGTTCTCTTACATTCGAAATTCGAACTACTCATCATTGGGCTTTCGTCGTGGGTCGACCAAACTAGGAGTGTCCACAGCTTGCCCCCTTAGTTTTTCAAAAAACAGATTTATGAAATCAATTTTTGAAAAGCACTATGCATGAAGGATGGTGAAAATGGCATACCTGACCTACAAACTTCATTTGGGCCGTCAGTTTCGAGAATTCAAACCCAAAAGGTCAAACTTTTTCTTGAAATGTGACTGTGTTCCTCGGGTTTTTCCTAACCCGATTAGTCACTCATTACAAGTTGACGTAAATTTTGAGCCTTTCTGACACAAAACTTACTCAGTAAAGAAGAAAATGAGAGTTTCGAGTCTTTTTGATGCAGAAATTGACTTGAAACATAACCGTGTTCCTCAAATTTTTCTGGCCCAATCAGTTACTCATTATAAATTAACGTAAATCCCAAGCCCTTCTGATATGAAACTTACTCGGTAAGCAAAAAAGATGCGCTCTGGGGATACAACCCGACCAAATACTTTTGACAAAAATGAAAATGTACTTCGGGGATACAACCCGACCAGACATTCCTGAAACACACACTTCGGGGATGCAACCCAATCAGATGCTCTTGAAAAAGGAAAATGCACTTTGGGGATACAACCTGACCAAACACTCCTGAAAATGCACACTTCGGGGATACAACCCGACCAGACACTCCTTGAAATGAACACTTCAGGGATATAACCTAACGAGACGCTCTTCAGAAAAGAAAAATGCACTTCAAGGATACAACCCGACCAAACATTCCTTGAAATGCATACTTTGGGGATATAACCCGACCAGACGCTCTTTCAAAAGAAAAATGCACTTCGAAAATACAACCCTACTAGACACTCCTGAAACACGTAATTTGGGGGTACAACCTGACTGGACGCTCTTTAAAAACATGCACTTTAGGGATACAACCCGACCAGACGCTCTTGAAAAAGGGAAATGCACTTTAGGGATACAACCCAACCAGGCGCTCTTTAGAAAAGGAGAATGCACTTCGGGGATACAACCCGACCAAACATTCCTTGAAATGTGCACTTTGGGGATACAACCTGACCAGACGCTCTTTAAAAAGGAAAATGCACTTCAAGGATACAACCCAACCAAACACTCCTGAAACATACACTTCGGGGGTACAACCGGACCAGACACTCCTAAACAAGAAAAATGCACTTCGGGGATACAACCCGACCAGACACTCCTTGAAAAAAGAAAATGCATTTCGGGGATACAACCAGACTAGACACTCTTTGAAAAAGGAAAATGTACTTTGGGAATAAAACCTGAGGGATGAAATAAACAATTCTCCACTTTTCCATTTTTTCGATTTTCAAAATTTTTTAATTTTTTAATTTTTTTTGCCACAAAAGCATAAGGGGCCATCAACCCTGGAATACATATCCAAAAAAGTGCTCTTGTTTTAATCAAACTGCCAGGTGACCTGGCCCACTTCCCTTTCCTCCTATAAATACTTCTTTTCTTTTCTCAAAAGATTCACTTTCACCTTTTACTTTTCTTTGAAATCTCTCAATTTCTTCTGCTCTTTTCTCAATTTTTCCATATGGATGCCGCACAGACCCCATATTTGCCAGTGTGGGACTGGGTTGTACCTCCATTGCATCCCGCACGTACCTTCGGGCTCTTCGTAAATGACAAGCTTCCTCTTCTGCTGAATCTACCAACCCATATTTGCAAATTGGCTACTGGAGAGGTATGTACCTATTTTCTTCCATTTTTTTTGCAAATAGGATTAAATAACATCGAGTTAATGTCTATAAACATGCATTTATGGGTTTAATCGAGAGAATTTGCATTAAATCTAGCGAAATTATGAAAAATAAAACATTAACCGTTGGATTACCGCCATGAAAAAGCGTCGCCTCTTGGTTTAGGCGATCGCCTCACCGATGAGGCAATTGCCTCATCGAACAGGCGATTGCCTCTACAAGTAGAGGCGATTCCTCTTCGATAAGGCTTTGGCAAGAAAATTTTGTTTTATTCAGATAAAATCATAATTTGACTCCTTGTTTTATTTTGCAGATGGATTCCCACACATTCAAGGGTGCTGGGAACTTTAGTGGGGCGTGGTCCTGGTATGACAGCTTCCCCAGGGTAATCAGAGATTGGGTTTGTGACACCAGCTTTGAGCATTTCATCCTTGCTCTTCTGAGTGAGAAGGGGCGTACAGAGTACCAACCACTCTATACGCTGATGGAGAGGTGGTTTGAGACCACACACACCTTCCACCTCCCGTTTGGTGAGTTAACTCTGGATCCTGTCTCTTTTGCAACTATTATTGGGATTCTGTTCCCTTTGATGCGAGTATACACTGGATGGTTCTTGACCACTATGCTTTCATCAAGCAACTTTTGGGGATGGTTCCCAATATGAAGGGGACCCATATTATTAAGATTGACTCGATTCAGAGTTACTACACACCGGCACGAGTAGCAGCTGCGACTTCGGGTCACCAGATCAATCAAGTGGTGAGAGCTTTCTTGGTGTACCTCTTTGGGATGACTCTATTTGCAGATACAACGAGCTCCATTGACCTTATCTTTCTACTACCGCTACGAGACCTGAATTTTGTGCCTACTTATGATTGGGGCAACTGTGCTCTCACCTATCTTTACAGGGGTATATATGAGGTCGTACGGAAAGCCAGAAGGTTCTGTGGTTTTTGGCACGCTGTCTTGGTATTATCTTTTACCTCTTTCCCTACTCATTTTACTACTAACTGTTCCTATCATTGCATTAACAATCTTTCTTTAGCTGGTCTGGGCTTTAGAGTTGGAGCTGATCATCGGTACTCCTTTTCCTACTTTGGCTCAATGGGGTCCAAGTCATGCTTGGAAGAGACCCTTGGGTAGTGTACATGTGCATCACGAGTGTTTGAACACGCTAACCTTTAAGGAGGTATTTGACAAAATGACATTTTAGTTAGCTACTGTATACATAAAATTGGTTTACTTATCTTACTTATTCTTCTTGTAGCTGCGTTCTGATTTATGGGGGCCTCGGGCTTAATGGACACCTACTATGGTTTATTCTATCCCAAAGCTGGTAATGAGAGTTTTACTTCAGGGTCCTGACTGCAGAGTCTAGTACCTCGACAAGAGGATATTCTAGTGGCATAGGGGCGCTAAGGTGAGACGACCACCATTTTCCCCTCCTAGTGGACTTTTTTGGGCGCATCTGCTGGAGGGGGAGGAGCTTGATCAGGCTCTCATAGGAGAGGATGTGAGACAGTTTTATGAGAGGTCTAGGTCCCACTATATGGACTTTGTATAGACTCATCTCTTGCAAAGGGTACCTCTGGCTGTACCAGCAGCTCAAGTAAGCACATGATTATGTCAAACACACAGCTTTATACTTGCATTTATTGTCTACTCCTTTACTGATTTGAATGTTCTCAGGCACCAATTAGAGGACCTACTACTCGTGTCAGACCCACTATGCAAGAGAGACCGCCTCAGCGTCTCTGAGTTGCGCATGTGGGTAGCTCGGCTAGCATACCTCCTAACCTGATGGCCTAGTGCTAGCTACCTTCTGGTGATTTGTCTCACCATTCTCTGACATTGGATGAGAGCATAAAGCCCGTCGTTGTCCCAACAACTGCTACTCATGTAATCTCTTTTTCAAATTATCTTTTGAATTAACTTCCATAGAGACTTAACATCAAAATTTTACTAATAACTTATTCTATTCATGTAGATATCTTAGAACTAGGGCGAGTATATGTACAAACTGGTTGAGGCCTATCGGGACTACCTGATGTAGGTTACACAACAATGGAAGGTAATGCATTTTTCTATAGCTATATGTATGCATGCTTTCGTGATTTCTTATCTATCATTGTATCTTGACAGGTTCGAGATGAGGTCAGAGGCGCTAGGGCAGTAGCTCTCGAGTGCCAGCCAACTGCCTTTTAGGTCGATGATGATGAGGATGAGGAGGAGGACGGTGATGGAAGGGACGAGGAGCATTCTAGGGATGACGGTGATGATGATGGCGCTAGTGAAGAATAGGGGGAATTTTTGCTGACATTTTCTGGCATAGGGCCCTAGAATAGGATTATCTTTCCTTGCTTCCAGACTAAGAATTTTGGGTTGTTTAGCGTAATTAATTTTTTTATTTACAAAACCTTCATTACTTGCACTTGATGAATGTCATAGAATCAGATTACATTTTTCTTATGATTCAGATTGATGAAAGAACAATTTTATTATCCAATTACCAGTTTCTAATAATTGAACTCGCATACATAGTACAATTGTCTTGTAAAAATAGCAAAATAGCACATGCCTCAGTTATTGAAGTTGTGTTGCCTCTTCAATGGGGCGTCGCCTCATTATGAAGAGGTGATGGAAAATTGCCTTATCACATAGAGGCGTGACCTCACCATAGAGGCGATCGCCTTTACACCTACATTCTGCAACTATAAAAAAACCCCAAATTTCTTCTCTTAAATCCCTAACTCCATTTCCGTGATTCTCTCTTCATTTCTCTCCCTGAACTACATTCTAAGCTCCCAACCATGACTGAAAGAGATCTAAAACAGCTACAACCCATATTGAAAAGCTTGAGCAACAAATCTTGGGCTAGATTAGAACCATTTTATCTATCCGTCTTCCGATCCATGCATGCTAGGAAGATTAATTTCTCATTATTGCATGTTCTTGCCCAATTTTAAGATTCTCTGAAACACGTCTTTTAGTTCAACACGATCGAGCTATTCCCCCTGCCTGAGGAGTTTGTAGCTATTATGGGCTATCAACTGGATTCTAATTGGTAGATTGCAGTTCCTTGACTCAAGACCCCAGATTTGCATTCTATTCAACTTCAAATGGCTAGAATGTTCAATCTCAATTCTCTCTTTGTCACATTTTCAACACTGAAATTTTTGATCAACACCTTTCTAGAGGTAGTAACAGATATGGATAACAAGGATGTGTGTTGGCCATGGATGATGGCTATGTGCCTCTATGCTCAGTTCTTATTTGTGTCTTCTTCGGGCAACTGTGATTCAAAACTCCTTCACATTCTCGACCAGGTTGAGGTAGGCCTGAACCTTTTCCACTTATCTTGGCTGAAACAATCATTAGACTAGAAAACTTTGCAGAAACTATATGATTTTTTGGAAGTCCTTTGCTACTGGAGGTTAATTTCCTTCTAACCTCTCTTTATTTACTACTTTTTGTAATCTTTGTTCATTTTTTATCACTTGTATTCACAATCTGCATAGGCATAGTTTCATGAGAAACTGAGATTGCTAGAACCTCCTAAAGACATTGCACGTTATAGGGCTAAGCATTATTGTACTCGACAACTTCATCCCATCCCGGAAGATGTTCAGAGCTGGCTAGCTACTTTCCTCGATACTTTGATTCAGTAGATATGCCCGTGGTGGACGTTGTAGTATGTGACTGTTCATACCCAGTGTGTCCCTGTAGCTGGACTTCATTTTGTCACTTTCTACAATCCTGCATGGCTTTACAGGCAGTATGGACAGAAATAGTTAATCCTAGAGCTTATGACTGAGTTCGAGCCTAGACCTCTGTAGACGGCGGGGTTTAGCGCGCGCCACACCCAAGTTTATTGCAACTGTGACACTGTTTGAGCTCAGGGCTCTAGGGAACACACTAACCACTGTCACAAAGACACGGCGTGGAGATGAGGAGTCACCACACAGGGTAATAACTGGGACAAATCGAAAGTGGTGTTAACTCGATTCTCTAATACAAGCTAGCACCACAACCAGGAGTTCTGGATATAGAATACCAACTTCTTTTAGTCTTGTGTTCATTTAGAATTATTCTATTAATTACTATGTTATTCCCTAATTACATGCAATTTCATTAAACCTTAATTTGAACATCCATTTAACCCTAAGACAACCAATCCATGAAAAAGCACATAACAAATGCATTCAAAGCATAATGTCCCTAAATCCAAACTACATTTGATTTTAGTTTAAGTTAACTAAATCTACATATTTTATTTACAAGTGAAATGAAACTAAAAATGGGCCTAAAGTCTAAATTAATCTAATGGGCCTAAATTAATTTTAAAGTTAATTAAACCTAAATTTAATTTTAAAGGCCTATTCATTAAGTGAGTTAGATTTACACGTGGGCCTGGCCCCAAAACAAATAAAAATAAAAAACAAGCCCAAATAAAAAATAGATAAAAAACAAACATCATATGATTTTTTTAACCCTAATTTTAATTACATACAACCTAAAATTAATCTAAAGCCAACATTAATTTTAATTGAATTTACCAAATAGGCCTAAATTACTAATTGATTTTAAGGTACAGAAAAATAAAGATTTCACTATTTTTCCTTCTACCGGGGCTATTACAATTCCAACATATAATAATAATTACATACCAAAAATAAAAATATAAAACATAATTATCACAAAAACACACAAAAATAGAATAAACGTAAAACTACACTATTTTAACAGGGATTAATCTATGGCATTTCATAGACTTTCAAGGATGGTTATGCAACCTCCACATCTACCATATGGCTCATGTCGCTCCCATCATAAGCATGAAAATAAAATCAATACTATTAGTATTTAATTAAAATAAAAATGAAATCTAAATCTAAATATATACTGCAACGGAATGAATAAAATACAAAACAAAGATATTACAATAAATAAACAAAAAACACAATTAAAGAATAAAAATTAACAAGAAACAAT
>CATIWM010270533.1:0-35458 GCA_949671775.1 Mallotus repandus
TTTTGTTTTCTCCTAATTAGTATAAACAGGTAGGAAAAATTAAGTCCTTTACGAAATATAAATTTTCAAAAAGTATTAAAGAAATTTTTTTATATAAGTGCGTGATAGGATATGATAAATGTTTAATTTTAATTGCATAAAAGATATGAAAAATTCAAATTTCCATGGGATATCAATTTGCTTAATATATAATTTGATCCATGTGTTTCGTTGCTGACTTAATTATTTCCATAGTCACAAAGACTGAGATGTTTTAAAAAAAATGAAAGTTTAATAGCTTGTCAAATAATATGATTAATTTTGTGCATGTATATGATTTCTTTTAATAAAAAGGTAATATAGTCTATAAAAAATTTATTTCAAAAAAAAATTTATAAAAAATAACTTCCCTTTTAAATCGATAATGGCATAAATTAAATCTTATATCTCAAAATATTTTTATAGAGAAGTTGCTACTAAACTATTCTCTCACTGGTTGTACCCATATGTTATTTAATACTTGTAGAAATTGTAGTGATGTGAATTTATTGATTGATAAATATAGTGAAATATTTGTAAAGATCATTTAGACCTTATTTAACAGGATACTGTTCTTATATCTTATTTTATTTTGTCATTTATTCAAGTTGTTCACCTTATTTTATGGTTCAGAAAAAAAAAATGTAGACTAAATTATACATATATAATTTTTTTTTCCCTTAATTTTTCCTCATTAGCCAACAGATTTTGATAAAAGTGGGTAAGAATATAAATTTCCTTAGGCCATTTTTTCTAACCCATAGTTTTTGAACATTTTTCCTTTCTTTTTTTAAAGTAAAAATAACATAATTTTTTAAAACTGGTTATGCATATATAAATATTGTATTATTTTTTGAAACTATATATATGATTTCCAATTTCTGTACAATAGTGATGCAGATACATAACAATTAAATAAGTCTCCAGTCTTTTTCCTAATAGCAACCTATCCAATAATTCAGCTTCTTCAGACATTATACAATAATGAAATTAATCAACAATATGCAACTTATACTTGCATAATATATTGATTTTATTCTGAAAATTGAGTGCTAAAGTCGCACAAAATTTTTTTATAAAAAAATTAATAAATTAAAAAATTATAAATTTCATCCGTCACCCTACGACGGCAAAACTTTTATCTAAATTTTTTTAAAAATACTAATTTTTTAAAAATTGGTAACCCAACTGAGACCCAATGATAACACTATGATTATCAAATGCATAAAAAAAAAAAATTAAAGCAAGATGGTCATACCATAATGTAGATAATTGCAGAGTAATAGGCATTTTTTTTTCATCAAAACCTTGCTAATTTTCATTTGTCAATTCGGTTGGCTGCTACTAAGAAACTAGTGAAAATGATGCTTCAGTAGTTTTGACTGTGATATATAAGTTGACCCCAATGACACAGACATGTGCACAGTTGGATGTTGATCCATAAGACCTCACTAAGTCGTCTTTCTTTTAATTTAAAGGCATAACATCTATGCCCCTGTACTTTTATTTTATTTGAGATTTACCCCTTACACTTTTATTTATGCACCTTAAGTCTCTAAACTTTTATTTTGGTTCACATTGAATCCCTGAACTTTTATTTCGGTTCACATTGAGTCCTAAAGTAAAAAATTTATCCAAGTATCAAATTTAAATTAGAAAAAATTTTATAAAAACAATTTTTTAATGTTAGGCTATTTTATAATAAATATTTAAACAATAAAATAAGTTAACATATTTTCCTTATAATTTTAATTGTTATAATAAAATATAATTAATTTAAGATAAAATATATTAAAATTTTCTATTTTATCTTAAATTAATTATATTTCATAATAAAAATAAAATTATTAATTAAAATATATTATTCTTTAAATATTTATTGTAAGTAGCCTAATTTAAAGAATTTTTTTTTAATTGTCTAATTGAAATACAATGAGTTTAAAATTTATTTAAAATATAACATAAATTATAATGTATAAATATAAAAAAATTATTCATATAAGAAATATTAATTAACATTTATAAAATTTGATTGTAAATTTTTTTTATATGATTTAATTGAAAAATAATAGAATAATTTATAAAACTAATGGTAATGTTATCCCTAACAAATAGAAAATAGAATTTGTCAAAAAAAAAAAATAGAAGGTATAACCCCTATTTTAACTTATGCACTTTTATTTTGGTCCGAATTTCCCCCTGCACTTTTATTTTGGTCCGAATTTCCCCCCCAACACTTTTATTTGTCGATATTGAGTCCCCATTAAAGACTTAATTATGCCAAAATAATAGTGTGAGGACTCAATGTGAACAAATGAAAATGCAAGGGAGAAATATTAAATAAAGTAAAAGTGCAGGGGCAAAAGTGGTGTTATGCCTAATTTAACCATACTTTTTGTCAAAAAAAAACTTGTAGTTACATAGGAATCATAGAGTTGGTGAGATATTCATATCTATGTATATATTTTAATGTCATTAGTTGGTATATATATATATATATATATATGTATCATACAGCCTAGACTATAGGTTTCCCTATAATATTGAACTGACTTTGACCAAGGAAAAATAAAAGCATCAACATTATTTAGAGTTTTACTGCTAAAATATGTAGGGAACTATCAACATACTAGCGTTAATTACCAATGATATAAGTGGAGAGAAATTTAAATTTTTTTAAAATAAAATTTTAAATTTAAATTTTATAAATAAAAAATATATGCTAAAAAAGTTCGTTACTTTATAAGTTTCATCCAACTCAAACTCTTAGAATTTATGTGATTGTTGTGAATATCAAAAATATTAAATGCACAAAAAGAGTTACTGATACAAATAAAAAATTTAAATTAAATTCTATCATGGTTGATCACAAAAAGATAAATTGTATGAAGGTTGCTTGCAATATTATTTATTTCTTGAAACAAGGAAACAGATAAATTGGAATAAGTCGATGATTGTTCAGTAACCTCTAAATAGAAAATATGGAAAAATAATTGAGGAAAAATGAAGCAATTGGATCATAAATAGCTACAAAATTAATATCATTTTTTTATTCTAAAGGTGTAACTTCCTGATCTGAACTTTTTTTTTTATCCAATTCGATCTAAATAAAATCATAATAATAGTGAAAATCTTCCAAACAACTTAATCATAAATTCTACTCTTTTTTATAGGGGTGTTCACTGAGCAGGGCGGATTGAGGTATCAAAATTTTTCAAAAATAAAAAATCAAATTGAATCGACAATTTTAGGGCGGGTTATCGGTCAAATTTTCAATAACCGATGAAATAATATATAAAATAAAAGAAATAAAAAAAATTTCAGTAATCTGCAAACAAAAACAAAAAAAAATAGAATGCTCTCTGCGGGAATGGAAAAAGAGCCACCTCCTCCAAGGGTGGAGGATGATCGTACCAGGAAGAAAGCGAAGTTTCGAGATCAGCCTCAAAATGAGGAAAGTCCACCTGCGTCTTTTAAAGAAAAACTGATGCAAGAATCAGCAACTCTGGAAAGGACACTATTTAAAGACTTAGTGGAGAATGACTTAAGCGAGGATGACTTGGAGGTGTCAATGAATGAAGGTATTCCCGTCGTGAAGGTATCTCAAAGAATGACAGAACTCTTAACCAAGTCTTGGCATTCTGCTGTCATCATAAAATTGCTCGGTAGACCGATTGGTTACAAAGCATTGTGCAGCAGACTTGAGACCATGTGGGGTGGGTTAAAGGGATTCACTGTCATAGATTTGGACAATGATTATTTCATTGTACATTTTAAGGACATGGAAGATGTTGAGAGAGTACTTACTAATGGCCCTTGGATATCATGGGGCACTATCTCACAGTACGATCTTATAGCCCAGATTTCAATTGTTTCACGGATCGCATCAACTCAGTTGTTGCATGGGTGAGACTACTTGGAATGCCGCTGCATCTCTACCCCAAAAAAGTCCTAAGAACTGTTGGCAACACCTTAGGCAAAGTGGTAACGATAGACTATAATACAGAAGAAATGTCTAGAGGGAAGTTTGCCAGAATAGCAGTGGAGATTAACCTTAACAAGGCCCTTATCCCGAAGATTATCATTAATGGCAGAATTCAACAGGTGGTGTATGAGGGGCTGCCCCGAATTTGCTTTACTTGTGGTATGTATGGCCATGAGATTGAGTGCTGCCCTAACAAACAAGCTACTATTGAACCGAATAATGAGCCTACAAAAGAGAAAACTCCCATATCCAAAGAAGGTGGATCGGCTGAGTCTGGCTCCGGCGAAGGCTTTGGCCCTTGGATGATAGCTCCGAGGAAAGGGAAGGGGAACAGTAATCAGGGCAATGTGACAAATCTGGCTATTACCTGTGATTCTCGGAAAGACTATGGTATGGCCTCCAGATTTGATATTTTGTCTGAACTGGATAAGGAGAACTCTAATCCAAATTTGTGACCATAATGCACAAAAGTCAATGGGCACAAATTTTACAACTTATGGAAGTGGGTCAGGCACCAAGGTATCCAATGCGCAACCAAAAACAAACAAGGTTAGAATGGGACATTCGCAGAAGACAGCTATTAGTGGATCCAATGGGAACAAAAACTCTTCCATGTAAGCTACTGCAACGGTTACATCCCATGGAAAATCCTCAGCCATATCACGCAAGGTAATTCCTCTTGCACCCAACAGAACCTCGCTTGACCATTCCAAACATACTGCCCTCATTATGACAGATTTCAATGATTTTATAGGGCATTCTAAGCATGAGCTAGGCCAAGCAATCATGCTAGAAGATGAAAGGGGAACTCGTGGTGTTATTGAAGATGAGCCCCCTGATGATGGGCCCTTGGTTGACCCTCTCCAATCATCAGAACATGGTCAGGACATGGGATTGGAAGAGAATACTAATGTCGATGATGCGATGTCAGGTGATGATTCTGATATAGATGGTGATGATGATGACAATACCAATGGATCCATGGCAGATGCTACTGCGGATGATACGGCTTTGCAGGATTGACCTGCCTTTTTCTTTTATTTTTAATGAATAAATCAATATTTGTTTGGAACTGTCAGGGGGCGGCTTCCTCTGCTTTTTACAGAATTTTGAGAAACTATGTTGCTCAAGTTAATCCTTTGCTGGTAGCTTTATTAGAGCCGAGAATCAGTGGCAGGAAAGCCGACAGGTTGGTTAATCGAACTGGGTTTGATCGTTCCTTTCGTATAGAAGCTTCTGTATTTTCATGAGGTATTTGGCTTTTGTGGAAAGAGGACTTGCATGTTGAGATTTGTGAAATACATACAGTATATTCATATCAATCTTTCTTGCTCAAACACCTTCTCTATGTATTTCACAGCAGCATATGCTAGTCTTGTATCTAGTTGTAAGCAGATTCTCTGGAGGGAGTTGAAGAGATTGTCTTCGGAAGTCAATGGTCCCTGGGTTCTTGCAGGAGACTTTAATGCTATTCTTGATAGTTCGGAAAGGATGGGCGGATCAAGGCTACGTTTTGGAGTTAGCAGAGAGTTTCAGCTTTATATTGATCACTGTGCTTTAGTTGATTTGGATGCCCAAGGTCCCCGATTTACTTGGAAACGGGGCAATTTGCAACAACGATTAGACCGAGCGCTCTGTAATGACAGGTGGATGTTCAAGTATCAAAAGGCCAAAGTCTTTAAGTTGCCTATATTCGGGTCTGATCACAGCCCGATTTTACTTAGGATTGATGAGAATTTGGATGCTCGAAATTCCAAAATCTCTAGATTCTTAACTGCTTGGCTGACTCATCCTAACTTCAAAACCTTTGTTCAACAGTCCTGGAATCCAAACTCTGACGTTAGTTTTGCCGTGAAGTCATTCATGGAAAATGCCCAAGCCTGGAACCGTATCGTCTTTGGGAATATTTTTTACAGAAAGAAACAAATTTTAGCTAGACTTGGAGGGATCTAGAGAGCCTTAGAAATTCATTCCTCCACCAACCTTCTAAATTTAGAGGAGAGCCTAAAATTTGAATTGGAGCAAATTCTTTCTCAAGAGGAGTTGTTCTGGTTTCAGAAGTCTCAGCAGATGTGGATAAATTAAGGTGATCGTAACACAGCTTTCTACCACAAAACCTCCATTTAAAGATATCAGAAAATTTTGATTGATGCTCTAAGGGATATGGATAGCAATTGGACAGATAATAAGTAGCTCTGCAGAACATGGCTATGAATTATTTTAAGCAGTTGTACACCGCCAATGGTTCCCATGATACCTACCCTCTTAAAAATATGTTCCCAAACTTTTCCAGCAACCAATTAGTGATTTTGAGAAAGGAGGTTTCAGATGAGGAAATAAAATCTGCTCTCTTTCAAATGGGGCCTCTGAAAGCCCCGAGTCCTGATGGTGTTCATGCTCTCTTCTTTCAATCTCAATGGGAGACTGTAGGGAAATTTGTGTGTGATTTTGTCAAAGGTGTGTTCATGGGCTCGACCATTCCCCAGGACTTGAATCGTACTTTAATTGTTCTTATTCCTAAGGTAGAAAAGCCTGAGTTAATTAGCCAATTTCGTCCCATCAGTCTCTGTAATGTGTTGCTCAAGCTCTTGTCCAAGGTCATTGTGAATCGTCTGAAAGGAATTATGCCAAGTGTGGTAAGCCCCAACCAGGTGAGCTTTGTCCCTGGACGGCATATCACATATAACATTGTCATTGCCCAAGAAATCGTTCACCTCATAAGACAGAAAAAGGGGAAGAAGGGTTTGATGGCTATTAAGATTGATTTGGAGAAAGCTTATAACAAACTTAACTGAAACTTCTTTAGTGACACTTTGCAAGACCTTGGCGTCCCTTGCTACCTTGGCCAGGTTATCATGGATTGCATGACTTCAACTACGATGCAGTTGTTATGGAATGGTGGTGTCACTGAAACTTTCAATCCTAGCCAAGGTATTAGGCAAGGGGATCCTTTATCCCCTTACCTATTTGTGTTGTATCTAGAGAGATTAGCTCATGCCATTCAGTATGCCACTCTGGCGGGCCAATGGAAACCTATTCAGGTAAGTCGGAAAGCTCCCCCAATTTCCCACTTATTTTTCACTGATGACATTCTCCTTTTTGCTGAAGCAACGGTGCAACAAGCTAACATCATCAATTCAATTCTAACACTTTTCTGTGGATATTCCGGGCAAAAGGTTAGCAGTACCAAAACTCAAATTTTTTTCTCTAAGAATGTTACTAAAGAAACCCAACATTCGATTGGAGAGACTCTTGGCTTTAAAGTTGTTGAAGATCTGGGATATTATTTGGGAATGCCTTTATTACATAAGAGAGTTTCCAAACAGACCTATAGTTTTCTCATTGACAAAGTGCACCGTAAGTTATCGGGATGGAATGCTTCATCTTTTTCCTTGGCAGGGCGAGCCGTGCTTGCCAAATCCGTGGTTGCTACGATTCTGATGTATGCTATGCAATCTTCTAGCTTACCCATATCGATTCACTAAAAAATTGAGCAAAGATGTCATACATTCTTGTGGGGTTCAACTAATGAAAATAGAAAATTAAGCTTGGTCAATTGGAGCACAGTGTGTAATCCTTATGATCGAGGAGGCCTAGGGTTCAAAGATCTTAGCCAAATGAACAATGCCTTCATTATGAAACTAAATTGGCAGCTCCTGACAAACAGAGACAGTCTTTGGGTACAAATTCTTAAAGCTAAGTATGGGGTTCCCGATAATACTATTCCTTAGTCTCTCAAAACTTCCAATGGGTCAAATATCTGGAGAGCAATGGGGAAGATGTGGTCTGTTACTACTCATAATTTGCAGTGGATCGTCTCAAATGGTCATTCTGTGAAATTCTTGACAGATAATTGGGTGGATGGGATTGGTTCCCTTCTCTCTAATGCCATTTGTCAGGTTCCCTCTATCTGTCTTGATTTTACTATTGCCATGTACGTTACACAAACTGGAGATTCGGATTGGCAGAAATTTAAAAACTATCTACCGCCATATGTCAACATCTACATTTCTGCTACCAGGCCCTCAATGGAAGAGGGAGGAGTTGACTCAATCTTCTGGCCTCACTCCTTTTCAGGTCATTTCTCGGTGAAGACTGCATACAACTTGCTAATAAAAGAGAATTAGGTTGTTCAAAATAGGTGTTGGAACTTAATTTGGCATTGGCAAGGTCCCAAGAGGATTCGTACTCTCCTTTGGCTTGCTTTTCGAGGAAGATTACTGTCCAATCATGAGAGGGTCCGAAGACATATGAGTAATGATACAACTTGCAACAGATGTCGATTTCACACTGAAGATACACTCCATATCCTAAGGGATTGCGGGATTTCCAGGCAAGTCTGGAACAGTCTTCTTCCTAGAGATAGTAGTACAGATTTCTTTTAGCTGGATCTAAAGTCATGGCTATTGATTAATCTTGCAAACAGAAATAGGATTGATCAGTGGCAGTGCATTTTTGGCGTTACTTGTTGGAAATTATGGCAAATTTGAAATAAGGAAATTTTCGGTGATCGACGAGGTTCTCTTAGAGGAATTATAAATGATAATCGGAGCAGAGTCCGTGAGATTGATAGTGCTGGTAATATCATCAAGTTTTTCAACCACAATGAAGGCAAGAGACTAGAAGCTATGGTGGGATGGAGGTTCCTTCCGGAGGATTGATTCAAGCTAAATACTGATGGGGCAGTCTCAAAGAACGGCTCTAATGCTCAAACTGGAGGACTGATTCGTGATGCAAATGGCTACTGGGCTCTAATGCTCAAACTGGAGGACTGATTCGTGATGCAAATGGCTACTGGGTGATAGGCTTCTGCATGAACATTGGTAATTGCACTGTGTTGCAAGCTGAACTGTGGGGAATGTTTCAGGGCATTTCCTTAGCGTGGTATCCGCAAGCTTATAGTGGAATGTGACAACATAATTGCAGTTCAAATGGTCCAGGGGGAGGTCCACATTCATCCTACTGTCACCTCTCTGATTAATGGCATTCGTCAGCTCCTGGCCAAAAACTGGGATGTGCAGGTGATCCATGTGTACCGAGAGGCCAATAAAGCAGCATATTACTTGGCCTCATCTGCTGATCAATATCCTTTGGGTGTCTACATTATCGAACAAGCTTCAAAAGGGATTAAGGATGTTCTTTATCAAAACCACATAGGTTTTGCTTTACCTCGTGTGATTGTGTGTAATTGAGACTTTTGTCTCCGTTTCTTTATCAAAAAAAAAAAAATTCAGTGACCAAATGGTCTTCACGCGTCCCTTTTTCCATCCAGATGCCAGTTTGAGTCCCCTTTTCACCACTTTTTGGTGAATTTTTTAAATTGAAGAAAAACAATAATGGGAGGTGGCTACTGAGATTTGACCCGAGGCCACCTAATATAGAGAACTAAAGTCTTGCTACTTTGCTACATTTTAGCTGTAAATATATATAAAACAACTAAATGTTCGAGTTTTCGTTTGAATCAATTCCCGACTGAAATTTACAAATGTATAAAAACATAAATCGGCTTGACTCGGGTTGGTTTGATTTGGTGTCGGAAAATCGGATCGGTCGGGTTTTAGACATGCCTACTCTTATAGTGGTATCAAATTTTTTAATACTACTATTATCATAATCATAAATTAAGATTAGAAAAATAAAAACTAATATTATAGTATCTATTTAATAAATATAAATATTAATAATGAAAAATTTTGGATTTTGTATCTTACAATATATTTCAAAAGAATAAAATTATACGAGTATAATATAATATACTCCCCTCAGGCCTTTGTTGAATTACTCTAGCATAATATATATATATATATATAGCAATAGTAACTATTGAAAATTTCAAACAATCACATTTAGATGCTACTTTTCTTATTTTTCGTATTCTTTAACAAGTATTGCTTGTTCATACTTTATAAAATCATGACTCATAAAAAAAATTATGTAATCTATTTTTTATAGGTATAAAACACCACACTAGTGAGTTGGGAAGCAAAATTTTATTCACTATCCATAGTAGAGAAGTTGCTTTGTATGCTGATCTCTGGAGTTCTCTCATCCAACCACTATTTTTTGACGGGGAACAAGGCTGGGAGTTACTGAGCAAAAAAGTAGATCTGGCCACAATTTCGGAACTGACGATTTCGGATCATGAACCGATGATTTACGTTTCCAAGATTAGAAGAATCGGACCAGAACCGGATATAGGACCGGTTCTAGGACCGATCGATTTCGATTCTAGTTTCGGTTTGAATCGGCCAGTTCCGGTTTCGAACTGATTTGATTCTATACAATTTTTTTATAATATATTCAAAAAAAATTAATTTTAGGACAAATAAATTACATTAGTTGAAATAAAAATTTATTATAACATTTTAATAAGGTTTTTATTTTTACTTAAAAATTAAAATATAAAAAATTATTCTTGACTTGGACTAGTTAACTTAAAATAAATTAGCTAGTTAGCTTGAGATAAAAAAATTCAAAATTCAAAATGATAAAAATAAAATTATATTAAGTTAGTTTATATATAATATTGGTTCAAATAAATTTTTTTTACAAGAATGAATTAATAAATTAAAAAAATTAAAGGACTTGAACTTAATTTTCTTACCAAACACTACAAAAAAACTGGAAAATAATGACAGAAATTTCCGTCACTAAATTTTGACGTCTTAGTGACGGATTTGTGACAACAATTATAATTAGCGACAAATATTAGTGACGAAAATTCATTCTATTGCCAAGCAAAATTTGTGACGGTTTAGTGATAGTTTTGTGACAAACTTAGTGACGGATAAACCATCCATCACAAATATTTGGCGGAAAAAAGTGCGCTTATATTAGTGACTAATTTCTGACGGACTTGTAATAGATTTTTGTGATGGATGGTAATTTCGTCACAAATCTGTTATTAAATAGTGACAGTTTTCTGATGGACATCAATTTTAAGCTGGAAAATTATTATATGTCACAAATCCGTCACTATTTAGTGATGGAATTGTGACGGATCACAATTTTCACTCTTAAAAATTTTCATCCATCACAATTCCGTTGCTATTTAGTGATGGAATTGTGACGGATGAAATTTTTCACTCTTAAAATTTTAATCCGTCATAAATCCATCGCTATTTAGTGATGGAATTGTGATGGATGAAAATTTTCACTCTTAGAATTTTCATCTGTGACAAATCCGTCGCTACTTGGTGATGGAATTGTGACAGATGAAAATTTTCACTCTTGAAATTTTTCATCTGTCACAAGTCCATCGCTATTTAGTGATGGAATTGTGACGGGTGAAAATTTTCACTTTTAAAGGTTCCATTTGTCACAAATCTGTCGCTATTTAGTGATGAAATTGTGACGGATAGAAATTTTCACTCTTAGAATTTTCGTCCGTCACAAATCAGTCGCTAAGTAGTGATGGAATTGTGACGGTTCAAAATTTTCAGTCTTAAAAATTTTCATCGTTCATAAGCCCATCGCTAATTAGTGATGGATGAAATTTTTCACTCTTAAAGGTTCCATTTGTCACAAATCCATCGCTATTTAGTGATGGAATTGTGACGGATCAAATTTTTCACTCTTATAATTTTCATCCGTCACAAATCCTTCGCTACTTAGTGGTGGACCAAAGTTTTCACTGTTGAAAATTTTGATCCGTCACAAATGCGTCGCCATTTAGTGATGGAATTGTGACGGATCAAAATTTTCACTATTAGAATTTTCGTCCTTAAAAATCCGTCGTTACTTAGTGATGGAATTGTGAGGATCAAAATTTTCACGCTTAAAATTTTCATCCGTCGCTATGTAGTGATGGAATTGTGACAGATCAAAATTTTCACTCTTAAAATTTTCATCTGTTACAAATCCGTCACTATTTAGTGATGAAATTGTGATGGATCAAAATTTTCACTATTTAGTGATCGATGGAAGTCTGTCACTAAATAATTTGCCTTTGGTGATTTTTATTTTTATGAAATGAATAAAATAAAGTAGTAAATTGAGTTGTATATAAAATATATAATAAAAAAAATAAGAAATTTCTTAAGTTTTTCTTGTTGAAATTAGTTTTCGCAAAATTTAAAAATTAATAGTCTTAAAATATGTAGTTTTGAATTAAGGATGATTATGCTGTAACTTTTGGAAATTAATAAAAAAATTATATAAATTAATAAATTATTTTAAAAAAAAATTTAAATGATTTTATATTATAAATTTATTTTTTTAAAAAAATTATAAATGTATTTATTTATTTATGTGATAATTTAAAAATATATGATTTGATAGTTGGTTAATTTTGTTTGGTTTATTTTTTTTTTTTTGAAAAAATTGTTCGGTTTAATTAGATTGAATGTATGTATGTGTTTGTGTGTGTATATATATATATATAATTGTCATTTGTATATATTATTTAAAATAAGTATATATTATTTAAAATAAGCGTATACATGTCATGTAATAAAATATAATTGTCATTTTTACATATTATATAAAAATATTAATAAACATTTATTTAGTTTTGTTAATCTTAATTGATTTTATTTTAAAACTTAAAAACAGTCTAAACTATTAAGTTTTGTGTTAGGGTTGCTGAATTTACAGTGCTCCAAAAAAAAGTACACTTTTTCACACCGCCGCCCATCCTTCCCGCTTGTTGGCGCCTCATTTGTGTTGAATTTCAACTTTTCCTTTCTCTATTTGATCCTTTTCGGCCAGCATGCATTTCTTTTTGGCCATTATGCTTTTCTTTCCATTTTCTTGACCCTGTGATGTTTTTAATTTCCCTTTTAAAAGTTATTTCAAGCCTCTTGAACAATCAGAAGAAACGCTTCTGCCAATCTACTTACACTCTTCATCTCTTCTATAATTCTTCTTTCTTCTTGGCTATTCTCTTCAGAGAGCCTTTCATGGAGGTGCAGCAGAAGCAGTAGCAGCAACTCTTGGCCGTCAATCCTTACAGTCCAGAACTCAAAAAATGCATCAGCGGACATGTATCTCTCTTGTTATCTTTTATTAAAGTTTGTTTAGTTAAGAGATGAGAGAATCTTGAAAGGAATGTTTAGGAGAGATTTAAGGAAGAGGAGTGGAAGTTGGAGTGCGCTCAGTGGGGGCTCGAGGGTATTGAGGTTTTTGTTAGCGGCGGGGGTGCGGCCGATGTGGCAGTGGCCGTGGATGGGGAAATGGTGGCATCTTTGAGCGGATGAGCGGAGATGGTATCGACGAGACAGCAGAATCAAAAGAGAAGAAAAGGGTGTAATAGATTGGAGGTTATTACAAAGGAGAGCAATGAGGATGACGTTGATGTGGAAAAGCAGTAAGTAGACTGCACGCTGGAGTTGAACTGGAGGAAGATTGTGGACCTGATTGTGACATGATGATGGATATGGGTATGGTATGGATTTGGATGGAGTGAAATGGGCGATTGATCTGGGTATTTATGCTGTGTGTTTAGCATTCTACTCATTGCCTCTATTTGATTTTGTAATATAGCTTCTATTGTTAGATGATTCAACTCTACCTCTATTAGTGTTTGCTGTGTTATATCCATACCAACCAGTTCCATTGTATAAAAATACAGAGTTTCATGGTGGTCAAACATCATCATCATCTTCTTTTATCGACTGTCAATAGCCCAAAAAATAAAAGTCTCTTCCTTTGACAAATGCGGTAAGTACCCATATCATCTTTGTTCTTTCATTCTTAAATCTTTATCTGTTTCTTCTTGTGTTTTCATATGCTTGTTTCTTTCCTGCACGTTAAGTATGATTGGTTAGAATTTACTATTATGAGATTTGATTTGATTCAATTGATGTGCCTTTGCTGTTGTTTTTTATCTCGATGTTGCGCAACGTGCAAGTTTTGCTGTGTAGTTGTCAAGAATTTAGAATTTGTTACTGTTCTTGGTGATCTGAATTCTGAATTAGGTTGATCTTGAGTTCAATTCAATCTTTTCTAGGGTAATAAATAAGAATAGGGATCAAGAACTTTACGATTAGCTTATTAGCTCTGATGGGTAGGCTTTTTCTGTACTTGAATTCTAGTTCTTGATGGCACATTCTTGCATTCTGTTGTGAAGTTGTCTAGGATTGCACGTGAGCCTTATTTTGGTCTTTTGGAGGAAATTGTTGATCAATAAATATTACTGGATTTACATTTTACATATTTGGTGATCAGTAAATATTGGATTTTTTTTATGACTCAAAAATCCAATTAACCTTGCTTTTACTTGTGCAGAATTGACAACCGGAGTCCATGGCATGGCAGCTCCTTCAAAAGCAAAGAAAAAGAAAGTGTTGGTAATGGTCTATTTATTTCATTTGTATTCAAACAGGTGACAGGACAGAAGCAATCAATCACAAATCTAAAGTGAAAGGCCCATTTAATTTTAAGCTTCTATCATCCACTACTTTTAAGCAAAAACTAAGTCCAAACTTATGGAAAAATAATTTTGAGTGATTGCACGTCCTTATTGTAGCTTTAGTTCAGTGTGAAGCTCAGTCATCATAAAAAATTTGTGTAAATGATTGCCCAACCATTTTTCTTTATATATATATATATATATAATCCTAGGCCTACAGTAATGTGAATGATCCACATGACATGGCTGAATAATTTCATGAAAAAGATTATCAGAATGCTGAATCTTTTCTTTTTGGCCATTATGCTTTTCTTTTCTCTCTAATTTATTCACTTTAAATTTAAATATATGTGTCTATATATATGAATATTAATTAATTTTTATTTTCACATCAAATTAATAAGATTATATATTATTACTTAAGTTAATTTATATATATCATTATGGTGATTCTAGCGAAAATATAGCTTATTTCATTATTTTTTAATTCATCATATACTTCTTATTTTAAAAGTATTTAATCTATAACATTTATAAAAAAAAATTTCTCTTTCAAACATTTATCAACGTTTTGAGTTGAAAAATTAACTAATTTGTTTTCATATTTGATTGATTTAAGGTCACCCATCTACTAGAATGGCTACTGATTGATCTATATACTCGTCGCAAATCTGTCTCCACTTTGTATTGATTTTTTGTACTAAAACAGGTATTTTTTAATTATTGTTAATTAATTGCATAAAATTAGACGAATTAATAACAATTTAGTTGATGGTTATTGGTTTGTATCATATTTTTGAGGCGCAATGTGTGCATAAAATTGGCTTTGTTGTTGGGGTATAAAGATGATATTTTAGAAGTGCTTTTTAATTTGAAGGATTTCATTTATGCCTTACTATTACCCTTGATGAATTTTAATATGATACATGGTTCATATTTGATTTTAAAATCATGAGCTACTGAAAATAACTGAAAGACAAGAAGTAATTGCATATAGTGGGAGGCATATCTCCAAGGAGTTTAAAGACTTTTATTGGAAGGAGTTTAAGGTTAAATTATTTAGTTTATTTATTAATGTGATAAATAAATTATTTAGTGTGTGCAGCCTCTTCTTATATTACTCTAAAAATTACTGAAAGATAAGAAGCCATTGCATATAGTGGGAGGCATATCTCCAAAGTGCTTAAAGACTTTTATTAGGAGGAGTTTAAGGTTAAATTATTTAGTTTATTTATTGATGTCAGAAATAAATTAAAAATAATTATATAATTATAATTTTGAGATTTAAGAATTCTATAGTTATAAGTTGATTATGCTCATTTGTTAAATTATCTTATATAATTGTAGAAGAGGTACTTTTGGAATCCCTTAGATGAAGAGGCTATCAAGAGTTGTTGTTGGTAGACTGTGAAAGCCCAATACACCAAGAATATCCGTGGTTGGAGGCATTCTAAGGATGACAAGCCCGATTGTGTTAACCAAGAAATTTGGGACAATTGGCAAAAATATTGGAGTACTCCAGAATGGAAAAAGAAAGCTCACAAAGCTAAACAAAATCGTCTAATTGAAACAGGTGGTCCAGGTTCCGGTGTTACTAAGCATACATGTGGGTCTCAATCTATGGTGGAGCATTCCCTTAAGTTGGCAAATAATTAAGTACTTATTCAACTAATTTGTTACTTGTTAGATTATAATTTTTTATTTCATTTTAAATCACCTAGACATATAATTTTTATACATATAATTTTTAACTTATTGTTATTATAGGCTAAAGAGTTGCAACGTCAACCCAATAGTTGGGAGTTATTTAGGAAAGTGCATATGAGGAAAGATAAAATTTTTGTGGGTGCAAAGGCAAAGCAAGTGAATGTATGTTCACCTTTTTATTTTATTTAGTAATTTTTATTTTGTATATAACCATTAAATCATAAATTTCTAAGCTAACTAAAATATTTTTTTTATATTATAAGATCGTATGAAGGAGATGGTGGCTTTTGCTTCTCAACCTTTGGAGGATGGGTCACAATCTCCACCAATTGACATTGATGCTTTGTATCTTTAGGCTGCAAGTAGAGAGGAGAGGCGTATATATGGTCTTGGCTCAGAGAGTGCATTTACCCCTAGTTCATTGTAGAGTACTGGGAACTTATATGAGTCATCTCGAGTTAAGAAGATGGTGGAGCACCTCCTTGTAGAAAAGCAAGTGGAGATGGATAGAAAACTTGCTGATATCAATCAAACAAAACAACGTCTAGACCAAATGGAGGAGCATATGAGGTGCATTGTGGAGTAGATGCAGTCTACTCAAAGGTGAACCGGTTAGGAACTTCTACACCTTAAGATGGTTGGTATTTGATGTTTAGAACATTATTAATGCAATTTTAGAATATTATTATGCAAAAATTATTAGTTAACTGTGACATCTAATGTAATAGTATATTTTCCATGAAATACTATTATTTCAATGACAGTATTGTTTATTTTTATTTTTTCATGTCTATTTTTTTGTTATTTAATTTGAATTTCCATATATAAATTTATTTATAATGTCATTATATCTATAAAAAATATTATAAAATTTAGTAAAAAAATTTTGACGGATTTATATTTAATATTTAATTAAAATAGTGACGAATTAGTGACGGAAATAGTTGTAGTGATGGATTAGTAATAAAATTTTGGCGATCGTTTAGTGACAAAATTGTTAGTGACGGACACATTAGTGACATATTAATGACTAATTATTCACGTATATATTAGTGATGGATCACTAACGGAAAAATTAGTGACGGATTTGTGAGAGAAATATTAGTGACGGAATACTGACGAAAATTTAGTGATGAACTACTGACGAAGTTTTAGTGACGGATTTGTGACAGAAATATTAGTGACGGAAATTCCGTCACTAAGCCGTTACTAATTTGTGACGGATGAGGTTTTCCATGATCAATTTTTAGCAAGTTTTGTGATGGATAATCTGTTAGAAATCCATCACAAAATTTAGCGATGGATGACTTTTCCGTCACTAAAAAAATAGCGACGAAGAAAACTGTGACGATAATTTTCTGTCACTAAGAGAAATAGTGACGGAATTTTCCGTCACTATTCATCAATTTTTTTGTAGTAAAAAATTAAGTTGCCTATATATCCTCTTAGGTTATAGAGGAATCAAAACCTACATAGTTCTCTTACATTTTTTAAAAAAAAATTAGACCCCTTTTTACCTTAAATAATTAATCACTTCCAACATTGGATGTTGAAGTTCCCGTTCCTTCAATTGTGAAGTCAAATAAATATTCATTCTCGTCCCTTTGAATTTCTTGTTGTCTTAATGCCGCTCTTGACCAATCATCCATGTATGTTTGAGCCTCCAATGATTCGGGAGCCATAGATGATCAAGTCTCATCCAAAATACTTCATCCCACACTAAATGCTTGTTCAATAGCTACTGTTGAAACCGAACTTGAAAGGGTTAGAAATGTATTTTGGTGTCGACTCCACCATTCAAGGACAAATTTGCTATCACCAAACTCAAAAACAATGGTTAAATAAATATCAAGTTCGGGAGATGAACTAGATGATCCTTGAGGCCTTTTTTTTGTCTTTGCAACGAGACCCGATCACCAAAACTAATTTTTTTTATATCTCCAACTTGACTAGTAGGAAAAGAAGAAGAAGAACCAATATTTACACCATCTTTATATTCATTAAATAAGTCTACTAATATTTTTATAACATTATTAATAATTGGTTTTATATCTATATCATTATCTTCCATAATACCTAAACATCCATAATATATACTTAAATAATCATATAAGCCATCTATTTTAATTTTAGGATAAAAGACACATACAAAGAAATTAATTAATGGAATGAATTTAAAATAATTTAACCATTTTATTTTCATTATTAAAATTGATTCTTTTAAAACAATATCATTTTCATGTTCTTGCATTGCACTAAAAATATTGTAACTTTCAAGTAATAATAAATGTGATGTAGGATAATAAACACCACTTAAAACATAAGTTGCATCATTAAAAAATTTTAAAAATCTAAAAGTTTTGTGCAAACCTCTCAATTTTGTGGATATAAATTAAGTTGATGCATATTATTGGAAATAAAAGTTCACATTAAATCTCTATTTGCAAATGACTCGTTTAATAATTCATAGGTTAAATTCCAATGAGTCGAAACATCTTTTGAAATTTTTTTTGGTCTTTTACCATTTTCTTTGTAAATTTTTTCTCAAGATTTCATTACTTGTGGATATATCCATAAAATTTAAATTGCTTTTTTAATTGGTGATAAGAGCACATTCAATAATTTTAAACTATCTTGTACACATAAATTTAAAACATGACATGCACATTTAACATGAAAAAATTTTCCTCCAATATTTGATTGACAAATAGATTGGAGATCACTAATTGATGTGGTATTTGCTGCCGTATCATCAAATGAAATTGAAAAAAATTTTCCAATTAAAAAAATAATTCTTTTTCAAAAACTTTTAATCATTCTAAAAATATTATTGGCAATATGTCGGTCATAAAAAATTCTAAATGCAATAATTCTTTTTTGTAATAACCATTCATTGTCAATCAAATGACAAGTTATTCCCATATATGAGCGATTTTGTCAATAATCACTCCAAATATCAATACGAATGCATACACGTCCATTAAAATTCATAAATAAATTTTTTAATTCTTTCTTTTTCTTGATTATATAAATTAAATAATGCACGCTTTAATGTATTTTTAGGCACACATTTAGCTTGTGGATTTAATGCTTTTTGACAATAATTTACAAAACTAACTTTTTCACCAAAACTAACTTTTTCACCAAAACTAAAAGATTGATATTCCATACTAATCATTCTAGCTAATTTTAATTTATTTTGTTCATCAATATATTTAAATAAATGAAAAGAAGAAGAGGATGTTGCGTATATGAAAATTTGTGTTTGTCTTTGTCCAACTCTAATTTGTGTTGGATATTTGTTTATCAAATGCCTTCTAAATGTGTCATAGCCATCTCTACTTTTAAATTTGTAATTTTTCCCACAATAATTATAAAAATTACTATCCACATTTCTTCGCCACTTGAAATGAACTTTGAATATATTCGATTGCGATTGAATTTTTTCTGTTTCACCTTGTTGTGAAATATTTGTTGCAAGTTCTTCCACACAAGCTTCTTGACTTTCTTTTGTTGGAAAATCACCTTGCAAATTATCCATCATATTATCTAAATCAACAATATTTGGTTGTGATTCACCAAAATATTATGATCTTGATGATCTTCCACTTCTTCCACTTTCACTTGCCATTTTTTGATAAAAAAATTGAAAAGTGAATAGAAAAAATTGAGAGTGAAATTAATAAAAAAAATTAATTAAGAGAATATTGAGATTATAATTGAATAAATAATATATTAGATTATAATTGAATAAATTATAAATAATATTTGAATGAGTATTTTGAGAAAATATAAAAAGAGTATTAAGAGAATATTGAGAGAAAATTTTTTGTGAGGAAAAATGACTTCCCCTCAACCCTATTAATACACACTGAAAATAATTTTTGAACTTCCTAAAATATCCCCTTAAAATAGCTGTTTATGATTGTTATTTTGGATAAAATTATCTTTTTTCATAATAAATCAAAATATAGGTTTTTTTTTTGAGAGGGGGGTGGGCGCTATGCATTGGGCCCTTCCCCCACCAGGTTAATGCAAACCAAGCAAGCACTAAGGTGATTTAAGATGGTATGGAAAACTAAGATAAAGATCTATGACTTTTATGAAGACCATGTTGGCAAATTCGCTCATTTTCTATGTACGGTCATGCATCCAATGTGCACAACCATACTTGATTTGTTGTTTTGGGTGCACAACCATGCACCTACTATTGCACAAGCATACCTGAGAGCAATTTCTGATGAGCTTTTGGAGTGCATAGCCATGCACGATGGAAGATAAAAACTCCTTATTTTATTAGGGTTTCATTTTGTTATTTTGGAAGTTTATTTGTTTCCGGCTTTGTTCCTTATTAGGTTTACATTATAAATAGCCATCTTAGGGCTGTAAACAAAGGTGGTTAAATTTTCTTTAATTAATATCAAATTATTTTGATAGGTTAGAGTCCTTTCTTTGGTTCTTAAAAGAACTTTATGAATTTTATCAAGTGAAGGTTTGGTATATTCAAACCTAGTTTAATTTAAACTTGAAATTGGCTTAGTTCAATATTAGGTTTTCATTGAACAACCTTTAATTCATTGTAACTAAGCTTTTTAAGTATGAGCAATTAAGGATCTTATTAGGAGTTAGAGTTTTTCTCGCTTGATTCATTGAACGATCCTTGACAAAGACATCAACATTGAATACGAGTTTGGTATAAATTAACCATGTTCGTATCATAGGTAGTCATTTAAAAATAGAATCGGCAGTTCATGGTTCGGGGATGAGAGGAACTAGCCTTGAACTGGTTCCCACATTGGTTTAGGGCTAGTTCAGCCTGGTTTTAATTTTGACAGGTTCCAGGCCCGAATTTGACTGGGCCAGTTCTAAGCCAAAACCTACCCTACACCGGGCCTATAAAAAAAATATTCCTAGAAGATTTTAAAGGAGAGGAAGGTCACATAATAGAATTTGAGAGAATAAGGAAGGATATGGTAAGAAAATTCAGAGGACTACTACTTGCAATTGCTATTCTTAGAGGCTTTTGGCTAATAAATCACCGAAGGGTTGGAAGTTTTTACAAAGAGATGTCAGTGTATAATTCATCAACTTGCAGCAATGTAGTAACTTTACAAGTGTGGAGTAGATATTAGCTTTGACCTATCATGATTTGTCTTCTAAACTAAGTCATGCTTCCTTTATCTTTCTCAATTTCTTGAGGATTATGAAATTCACAAGAAACAATTAATTTAGATTTGGATAGTTGAGGGTTTCATACCAAAACCATTAAAGGGAGAAGGAAATCAGACAATAGAAGATGTAGCTGAAGAATATTTAGAAGAGCTGGTGAATAGATGTATGGTTCAAGTAGTCAAAGAGACCATATAGGAAATGGTATCAAAACATGTCGCATGGACGATCTTATGAGAGAAATGTGGTTATTAAAATCAAGAGAAGAGGGATTTCTTGAAGTCATCGAGCTTGAGGAGAACAATGTTGTCTATTCTTTTGCCAAATTGCCTTCATCCCGTAGGATTGCTGTTCATTCTAAATATAAATTTCATAACTTGATTGTACCAATTAGTGAGTGCAGTGCACATCTACCATCTCTTATGTACTTCATTTCAAATGATGCTGAAATGGCAAAGGATCAGGTAATTTCTATTTCCAAGAATTTTGAAGTGCTTAGAGTCTTAAATTTTGGAAACGTTAATGTGCATCCTAAGTATTTACCTTTTGATATTGGTAATTTGATTCACTTAAGATATCTTAGGTTGGAGAATATCTTTTTATATAGAAGAAGGTTTAAATTGTTTCCACTGACAACAGTGCCAACATTCATAGGAAATCTGAAGAATTTATATACACTTAATTTAAGATGTAATTATCTAAGAATACTTTATGTATTATGGAATCGACAGTTCACAGTTCAGGGATTGGAGGAATCAACCTTGAACTAGTTCACCCATTGGTTTAGGGCCAGTTTAGCCTGGTTTTAGTTTTGACCATATCCGAGCCCGAATTTAACTGGGCCGGTTTTGGGCCAAAACATGCCCTTGTCCGGGCCTACAAAAAAACATTCCTATAAGATTTTAGAGGAGAGGAAGGTCACATGGCAGAATTTGAGCAAGGAAGGATATGGTAAGAAAATTCAGAGGACTACTGCTTGCAATTACTATTCTTGGAGGCTTTTGGCTAATAAGTTACTAAAGGATTGGAAGTTTGTGTAAAGAGATGTTAGTGCATAATTTATCAAGTTACAACAACGTAGTCAGTTTATAGGTGTGAAGTAGATATTAGCTTTGACCTATTATGATTTGCCTTTTAGGTTAATGTCATGCTTCCTTTATCTTTCTCAATTTTTTGAGGATTATGAGATTCACAAGAAGCAGTGTATATATGGATAGTTGAAGGTTTCATACCAAAACCATTAAAAGGAGAAGGAGATCAAATAATGGAAGATGTAGCTAAAGAATATTTAGAAGAGCTGGTGAATAGATGTATGGTTCAAGTAGTTAAAGAGACCATTCAGGAAACGGTATCAAAACATGTTGCATGCACGATCTTATGTGAGAAATGTGTTTGTTAAAAGCAAGAGAAGAGGAATTTCTTGAAGTTATTGAGTTTAAGGAGAACAATGTTGTTTGTTCTTTGCAAATTTGCCTTCATCTCGTAGGATTGCTGTTCATTCTAGACATAAATTTCACAACTTGATTGTACCAGTTGATGAATGCGGTGCATATTTACGATCTCTTCTATACTTCATTTCAAATGATGTTGAAATGGCAAAGGATCAGGTAATTTTTATTTCCAAAAATTTTGAAGGGCTTAGAGTTTTGAATCTTGGACAGGTAAATGTATGTCCTAAGTATTTGCCTTCTGAAATTGGTAATTAGATTCATTTAAGATGTCTTAGGCTAGAGAATGCTTTTTTTATGTAGAAGAAGGTTTAAATTGTTTCCATTGACAATAGTGCCAACATCCATAGGGAATTTGAAGAATTTATAAACACTTAATTTAAGACATAATTGTCTAAGAATACTTGATGTATTATGGAATTGGCAGTTCACAGTTCGGGGATGGGAGGAACCGGCCCTAAACTGGATCCCCCATTGGTTTAGAGCTAGTTCAGCCTGGTTCTGGTTTTAATCGGTTTTGGGCCCGAATTTAACTAGGCCTGTTCCAAGCTAAAACCAGCCCTTGGACGGGCCCATAAAAAAATAATTCTAGATGATTTTAGAGGAGAGGAAGGTCACATGGTAGAATTTGAGAGCGTAAGGAAGGATATGGTCAGAAAATTCAGAGGACTTTAACTGGGCCAGTTCCAGGCCAAAACCAGCCCTTGGACGGGCCTACAAAAAATAATTCTAGAAGATTTAGAGGAGAGGAAGGTCACATGGTAGAATTTGAGAGAGTAAAGAAGGATATGGTCAGAAAATTCAGAGGAATACCGCTTGCAATTACCATTCTTAGAGGCTTTTGGCTAATAAGTCACTGAAGGATTGGAAGTTTATGCAAAGAGATCTTAGTGCACAATTAATCAAGTTACAACAACGTAGTCAGTTTACATGTGTGGAGTAGATATTAGCTTTGACTTATCATGATTTGCCTTTTAGGCTAAAGTCATGCTTTCTTTATCTTTCTCAATTTCTTAAGGATTATGAGATTCACAAGAAGCAATTAATTTGGATGTGGATAGTTGAAGGTTTCATACTGAAACCATTAAAAGGAGAAGGAGATCAGACAATGGAAGTTGTAGCTGAAGACTATTTAGAAGAGTTGGTGAATAGATGTATGGTTCAAGTAGTCAAAGAGACCATACAGAAAACGATATCAAAACATGCCGTATGCATGATCTTATGTGAGAAATGTGTATGTTAAAAGAAAGAAAAGAGGGATTTCTTAAAGTCATCAAGCTTAAGGAGAATAATATTGTCTGTTCTTCTGCCAATTTGCCTTTATCCCATAGGATTGTTGTTCATTCTAGACATAAATTTCATAACTTAATTGTACCTGTTGAGGAGTGTAGTGCACATCTATGATCTCTTCTGTACTTCATTTCCAATGATGTTGAATGGCAAAGGATAAGGTAATTTCTATTTCCAAGAATTTTGAAGTGCTCAGAGTCTTGACTCTTGGAAAGGTAAATGTACATCCTAAGTATTTGCCTTATGAATTGGTAATTTGATTCACTTAAAATATCTTGGGCTCGAGAATTTTTTTTTATATAGAGAAGGTTTAAATTGTTTACATTGACAATAGTGCCAACATCCATAGGGAATTTTAAGAATTTATATACACTTAATTTAAGACGTAATTATCCAAGAATACTTGATGTATTATGAAAATTACAAAATCTGAGACATTTGTTGAAAACAAGTTGTAGTGGGACTTTTCGATCGGATACATTAGCAAACTTGCAGACTCCAAAGTGTGTGGAAGCTAAAAATCTCATTAGAAATGATGGGATGCTCAAATTAACAAATCTTTGAGATTTGGCAATTAAATTCTGGAAGGAAGGTGAAACTGAGGTGGTTCTAAAATCTCCCATTTTTGAATTAGGTCTCCTTCGTTCCTTAAAGATGGACATTGTGCATGGAGGTTCCTTTTCAAATTCGGCACCCCTTTAGAAGAATCAGTTCCCTCAATGGTTTAGGGCCAGTTTAGTTTGATCCCAATTTTGACCGATTCCAGGCTTAGATTTGACCAGGCAGGTTTCGGTCTAAAACTTTGAGAGAATGAGGAAGAATATGGTAAGAAAATTTAGAGAACTACTGCTTGCAATTGCTATTCTTGGAGGCTTTTGGCTAATAAGTCACTGAAGGATTAGAAGTTTGCACAAAAAGATGTTAGTGCATAATTCATCAAGTTACAACAACATAGTCAGTTTGTAAGCATTGAGTAGATATTAGCTTTGACCTATCATAATTTACCTTTAGGCTAAAGTCATGCTTCCTTTATATTTCTCAATTTCTTAGGATTATGAGATTCATAAGAAATAAGAAATTTAGGTGTAGATAGATGAAGGTTTCATACCAAAACCATTAAATGAAAAAGGAGATGAGATAATAGAAGATACAACTAAAGAACAACTAGAAGAGTTGGTGAATAGATGTATGATTCAAGTGTGTCAAAGAAACCACATAGGAATTGGTATTAAATTTGGTGAATAAATGTAGCAAATAAGTAATTTACATAATAGATAATCATATATTTGAAAAAGAATAACTTATTTTTATATTTGCTTGTTTTGACCAAAATTAACTTGAAATTTTTCCATTGGATTTGACCTAATTTGATAAAAATTATGGTTTGGTATTCAAAAGCTTAGTTCTAACTAATAGGATTCTCCAAAATTCAAAAGCTTGGAAAGAGTTTTAGCTAATAGAGATTGAAGCTTATGTGTATCAAAATATCTTTTTTAGCGTGCGTAACCTAAATTAACATTCTTATCTTCTAAATATCTTAAATATACACCACAAATCAGAATGCCAAAGGTCTATCCATGCCTGCAATTTGAGTAAAATTACATTTTAATCTTCATGTAAAAATGACTTAGTTAGCTTGTTGATAAGAAAATATAAATTCATAGAATAAAAAATACAAAGAGCATCAAACTAGAAAAAATCAGTCACAAAAAACATCAAACTAAAAAAATTAATCGTTATCTTAAAACCCTTTTATTAGGTTTCATTTATAAAATAGTTTAAGTTTTTGAAAAATAAAAAATAAAATTATACATACATTGATCTTTTATATAATGTAGATTTCATACAATTATGCCAAAATGACAAATTAGGATCAAGTAATTTTTGGGTAAATTCTATGAACGATACCAAAACTTTGCACTCGATTACAAAATGGTACCATTACTTTAATTTGTATCTTTTTGGTGCCAAAACATCGATTTTAGTTGCACCAAAAAATCCCAAACACACAATCAAGCAAAATTTGATGATGTGGCTACCAGAAATGTCCCATCAACAACCATATTGTATGACATATTAGCAATAAAAAAAACAAAAAGTGAAAAAAAATAAAAAAGCTTAAGTTAATGATGTTGCTTATTAAGAATTAGATTATTTTAGAATTCTCTCAACTGGTCCGAAAAGCAAAACATCAAACAAGTTGTAACAGTTTGCCGATGTGGTATACGATGCGGTTGCTAATAGGGCATTTCTAGTTGTCACGTCATTAAATTTTGCCTGATTGTGTTTTTGGGACTTTCCGGTGCAACTAAAATCAATATTTTGGTACCAAAAAGATACAAATTGAAGTAATGGTACAATTTTGTAATCGAGTGCAAAGTTTTGGTACCATCTAGAGAATTTACCTGATAATTTCTATTTTTAAGAATTTTGAAGTGCTTAGAGTCATGAATTTTTGAAACATATTAGTAAGTCCTATGTATTTGCCTTTGGAAATTGGTAATTTCATTCATTTGAGATATCTTGGACTAAAGGACACTTATTTAGAAAGGTAAACATATTAACTCTAATCTTGATTGCTTGCCTTAGTGGATTTAGGCATTCTAAAGGCTAAAAGCAATTGTTATTTGCAATCTTTTTCTAGAAGTTTAAAGGCTACATTAACCGTCTTTCTCATCAATGAACCACCAAAAGCTACATCAATAGTATCCCTAGTAGAGCAAGTCACTCCATTATAGAAGGTTCTAATTAGCACCAACTTCTTTATAATTCCTTGAATCTTTTCTAGGCATCATACATTAACTCATGAACAAATTGTTGAAAAGAAGTGATATCTTTAATGATCTTTGCTGTCTTCACCAATGAAAAATACTTTGATAACAATTCTCACATAAGTAGATCTTAAATGGTGATATAAGCACGAGGTTATGAGTTCAACCAAGCTTTAACTCTATCTCTCAATGAGAAAGGGAAAAGGCTTAATCAAACGCATCATCCGAAACACCATTGTATTTGAAAGTATTACATATCTCCAAGAAATTTGTAATATGTGCATTAGGATCCTTATTTTCCAACCCATAAAATTGAATTCTTGATTGGATCATTTGAAATAAAAAAGATTTTATCTTAAAATTATTGGCAGTGGTGCTCGGCCTAGCAATACTTTATTATGTCCCTTCCAAACCTAGCATAGTAAAATCCAAAAGAGTCATTTCGTCAACGTGTTGGCTTGCTATTGTACTAGATTCACCCTTGGAATGCTTTCAATTCTTTTTCTTAAATCTATTAAGTTCTAGTATGTAAGTGAGGGGCTCCAATCTTGAGTGATGAGTGTTATCCATATACCACACTAAATTCCAACAATGGTCAAACAAAATAAGAAATAAAATTCAAATAAAAATAAAAATAATTAGCTGCCTTAAATCAAGAAAAATAGAACTAATTATGATATTAAATTAATTCAATCCTCGACAATGGTGCCAAAAACTTGTTGTAAATTACTACTAAAAAAGCTTTGAAAGTGAAAAAGTTTTTGTGAAAATAAAAGTTTGCTACTGCTGTTCTAAAATGAGAAAATTTTAAGTAAAGACTAATATAAATTGGAGGTAGGGGTGTAAACGAGCTGAACTGCTCGTGTTTGACTTGATAAAAGCTCGCTTGAGCTCGTATATTAAAACTCGTTTAATAAATGAGCTGAACTCAAGTTAGACAAAGTTTGGCTTGTGAAGTTCACAAACAAGCTTGAATAGAAGTTCATGAGGTAGCTCGTAATTTTAATGTTTAATAATTTGATTTTAGATATATAATATATAAATTTGTGTTGTAAAAAATATTTTCAAAAATATATTATCATAATAAAATCATAATTTTTATTAAATATATTGCAATTTATTTAATAAATAATTTTTTAATTTTTGATCTATAATTTTAATTTATAATTTGTATTTTTTAAAATTTCTTTAGGCTTGTTTAAACTCACAAACAACTCGTGAACACCAAGTGGGATAATAAGTTCGGCTTGAGCTCGACTCAAATATAAATGAACCAAGTTTGAGCTAGCCAAAACTCGACTCGATTACACCCCAATTGGAGGTCATCTACTTACTTTCTTTTATTGATAACACATGTAAATATTACTATGACACAATAGTTAACTAACAGCCACCTGTACATAATAATTGATTCACTTTTGCAGGACGTATTCCTGAAAATGTGGATTCTAATTTGACTAAGTTGATTTCAGCCATAAAATATCTTTAGCTTGTAATTACATTTACTTTTCATTAAAAAAAAAAGAAACTTGTCCCCTCCAAATTTTGTTCATCATGTTGAATTTATGAAATTAGACATGCCTAAGTTAATCTTTTCAGAAATTAAAACTTAAATTGGGTAAGCCATTTGCAGTTTGCCTTTGGAGCTAAAATTTTGCAGCTGAATATTTTTGTGTTTCTTTGATTCTATATCATTTTATGTAGTTCGTTGCTACTATTTTCTCATCTTTACTAATTTCGTTTTGGTTTGGCTATTTTGAGAAACATACAAACTTTTTTCTTGACTTGTTTTGCTCTTATATATATGCTTGAGAACTCAACAAACTTTGGTTGTGATGAATGTGAGAAATGAATTATTTTGAGCACTTAATGCATTAGTATTAGATGTAATTTTAGTTCATTTGTGTTCCTTTTATTGAGATTTTGTTTAGTTTGTGTATTATTGCATGAATTATGTGTGTATTTATTTCTAGTATTATTTGATTTATTTTGGGTTATTTTTGTGCATTTAGGTAGTCAAAGAATAGTAAAGGAAGCTTGCATGGGGTCATGGACGTCTTGATTGGGTCAAAGACGAAAGCAAAGGAGCGATTCCAGGCTGATTAATGCCAAATTTGGAAAGTTGTGCATGGCTGCGCAGAAATTGTGCATGACCGTGCTACCTGCTAACAGCAAATTTGAATTTTGGTTTGATTGTTGATTGAGAGGGATACGATGGGGATTTCACAAGAAGAAAAATCAAGGCTAGAGGCTAGGGTTTTATGAGGATACAACCTCCAGAAATAAAACATTAGGGGATTATGTCATTTTTCTTATTTTTTTCTTTGTATTACATTTTTCTTTTATCATTTTGGAGAGAACAAGGATTGTTCTTGTTCATATTAGTTTGGAGATTGAATACAAGGGTGGAGGAACAATAGGCCTTCTACTACAAAAAAGGTTCCTTCTAAACATTTACAATTGTTCATTTCTATTTTGGATTAATAATGATGTTTGTTTTCTTTTATTCTTCATCTTGGTCTTTTTAATTAACATGAGTGGCTAAATTCCTTATTAGGCTTCTTATTTAAATTTAACCATATGATTATTATAATTAAACCTAAGCCATTAATCTAAATCATTTAGTTGTTGTTGAACATAATGTCTTCATAGGATTGATCACCCTTTGATTGAATTTACACAATGAAGCTTGATCGAGAGATATGTTGCATTGGATATAAACAATAACATATTAGATGCCTTCTTAGTTAAGAGACATTAAAAAAACTAGTATTGATTAAAAGGTTGGTACTTTAAATTGGGTTAATTGAACACTTAGTAAGTGAGAACTGTAAATCTAAGATGTCAAACTACTTGGTTAATTGTAGGGTTGTCTGAGAGGAAAGCCTATAATTCTTTAAAAACCTTCAAATTGGATTAAGGTTAGGTTTGGCTTAGGTGTTAATTGATTTTAGGAAAAGGTTGAATTGATAATAAGAACCATAGTTCTTTAAATTGATTGTTACTTAATTTAGATTTCTTGTGTTTAATTTTAGTTTAATTTAAAACGCCATTTTTCATTGTTTAAACAAACAAACACAATTAATATTACAGTACTCAATTTGCAATCTCTGTGGGATCGATATTTAATTACTACTTGTACGATTTTATATACTTGCGGAGTCCCACCAGCTTGTCTAAAGTATAAAAAACAATTATATCTTGAACTTTTAAACCAAAAGTTTGTATATATTGAAAGAACCAATTATGAAACTCCTCATTTTTCTTGACTGTCTTGCTCTTCATCAACTTTATCATCCTTAGCTTTCTCATAATTCAAACTTAAAGAGTCAAAGCTTAATGGAAAACTTTTGTTAATCGTCTTAACCTCAATTATGTCATCATCACTTTGATTAAAAATTGTGCATGAATGATTCTTAAAAATAACACAATAGCCTTTTTCTAGCAATTGAGGTACACTAAGCAGGTTTGATTGTAAAGATGGTATGAACAAAACATCTAAAATTATCTTCATACCTTGCTCTTGTATGGACAGAAATACACACTTTTCCTTCAACCTGAACATGACATGATTCTAAAATTCTTGTCTAAGTAACTGAAAGAAGCAACAACCTTAGCCATATAGCTTTTTGTAGCCATTATCATCAAACCAAACTTAGTCTTCCTTTTTCAAAATTGAAACTTGAATTGCCATAAACAAATGCTCATCTTGATCTTGTACGAGATTGCTAGTATGCTGATTTGAAAATTGCTCTTTAATATTTCTTGCAACGTGAGGCTAATTTTGTTTTTGTTGGACTTCTTTCTTTATATAAAATTTCTAAGTATGCCCCAACTTGTTACAAAGATTGAATTTATAAGCTGGTTTCTCTTTATTTTTGAACCAACAATTTTCTTCAGTATGACACTTATAGTACTTGCAAGGTGGAAAATTTTCTTTTTTAGCTACTGTTCCAAAGCTCTCTAAAACTTTTCTCTTGTAGCTACTATCGTGTTATTCTCTTCTTCCATATTTATTTTGTGCACATAAAAGCACCTTCAACTGGTTCATCATTCATCATGAGACTCTTCACTCGTGTACATGCAATTTACTAATCAAGGATGTTATTGGAAGAGCTACAAAATCACAAGACTCTTCAATGGCTGCAATCTTTAATTACTTCAAATTTTTAGGGAATAAAGATCAAAATTTTCTCCATTAAAAACTGATCTAGAAAATCTTCTCCAAGCAGTCTTCTTTGATTGACAACATCTATCAATCTATCGATGTAGCATTTAAGAGTTTTATTGTCTTTCATTCTCATTAATTCAAACTCTCTCTTGAGAGTAAGAAGTTTCACTTTCTTCACCTATCACCACCTTCGTACTCTTCTTTCAACTTGTCCGACACTTGCTTTGATATTTCTAAATTCATGATTTTTGTAAAAATATGATCAGCAAAACTTGAATTAATACAAGTGGTAGCTTTGTCTTTCTTCAGCTTTTGTTCTTCATGTTCTTTTATTTAAGCAAAGGTTGGATTTGCTCTCAAAAGAGGAAGATCTCGATCTGTCATCACCATGTTCCATAAGCCTTGAGATTTCAAGTGAAATCTCATCTTGATAGTGTTAGTATGGATGTGCCCTAGTGCCATTTCTAGTAATATAAATGACATTGTACTTTTATCCCTATGGCAATTAAATATTCGTTTAAATAAAATATTTATTTATTTGAATATTTACCCTTTAGCATTATGTTTAAAGATTTTATTATCAAGAGTTGATAATATGAGTGACAAACTCTTTTAGTACATATGCTATAAAATGTTCATGGTTATAGGATTAATATATGGGTAGTATTAATCTATAGACTATCACCTTTGTCTATTTTCCTTGATCGGTATGTGATATCGATAGTGGGAGGTAGTGAGTCTTATGCTACTTGATATGAGATATCAGAATAGACATGTGGATACTCATGTGATGGGTGGATTGAACTGTGACATAAGATAAATGATTGCATGGAAATTCACTTTTATCAATAATCACTATCTTGGACATAATGGTGCATATGGTCCTTTGACCTGAGGTGACATGATCGTCCACATATGGGTGGTTAAAGTTTGTTATCGCTTACATACCTATACTAGCCACATATGGGTATATGGCGTGTGATGGCTCTAGTTGGTTATATGTAGGGATGAGTGATCGGCTAAGATGAAATTCATTACTTGGAGCAAACCGGGATAAGATCCTATGCTATCTAAGTTGTTCTCGATGAATGAGTACCTGGCCAGGTCAAACTTGATTTACCCGAAAAGAGTTTCAGTGCTAGAAAGCGTTTCTAGTAGAAGTCATGTTTTATCGAGAATTGAACTGAAGATGAGTTCCTGTGATTGAGGCAATTAGAGTTTGACTGACTATGACTTTAGCCGATGTCGGGATCTTGTAATGAAGGGACGTTGAGTGCACGGTAATTATGTTTTAAGGTTCTTATGAATCTGCAGATAACATTCATTTCCAATTGGGTAGTCATGACATCTATGCTGGGGGTCACTCATGACTTATGGAAACTAAATGTGATTAATTAAGATTTTTATATTTAGCTTGGAAAGAGTTTTCAATAATAGTAAAAGTTAATATTATTTATTTTCATTGCCATTTGGACTTGAACCTAGTAAGTCACACATATAAGAGTTGCACCGATAATGATAATTATTAATTAAAGTGTTTAATTAATTAATTAAATTAATTAAATTAGATTTTCGCTTGTGCGGGGATCTAGCATATCCCGGAATCTAATTCAAAGGTTAAGACTATACTTTGGACTTGGGCCATGTGATGGGCCAAAGACATGTAGCTTATGGATGATATAAATGGGCTTGAATAAAATTGTGTACTAATGAGGTGAGCTTTATCTAAGTGTTAGATTAAGCCCATGTGACTAATTGGTGGATATTGTAGAGATGGGTTTTATTTAAGAGTTAAATAAGCCCAACCCACTTATTTAAGGAGGTGCTACGTAAGCATATGACATGGTAGCCACATAAGCATGATTTTACATGTAATGTGATTACATGGATGACAACATGGAGATATGTCATATACATGCATCTTAAATTGGTGGAAAATCTCTACATATATACATATGTTGATATATATTAATTAGTTCACTAATTAAATGGAGATTTTGTTTGCATTAAAAATTAGTCACTTATTTGTGCACTAATTAAATGGAGAATTTCTTTATATTAAAAATTAGTCACTTATTTGTGTACTAAATAAATGGAGAATTTGTTTACATTAAAGAATAGTCTCTTACATATTAAATATGTAAGTGGATTTTCTCTACAAATAATTAACTTACTATTTTCATTAAGAATATATATACTAAGGAAGAAAAGAAGTTAAGATGATAAGAGAGAAGTGTAGTCTTCTTCGTCTTCTTGATTCTTAATGTTCTAAGTGTATGTGTAAGAAATACAAGAGTTGTATTTTTCACAAGACCATTTAACCATCCCTTGTACAAGAGTTGTACAAGTGAAGCTTACATTCATCCAAAGAAAGTTAAAAGTCCTATAATATCCAAACAAGGTGTTACTTGTGTGTTTTGAGCTAAAGGCTTAACATTGGGGTTCTAGGAGCTTGTAGATTTGCATCAACCATTTCTTAAAGCTTATTTGGAGTTTGTAAGTGTTACTAAACTCTAGTGTTTATGGTTGATTTGCGAATATTTTATTTATGTTATTTTTAAGCATGCAAATATTTAGTTAAGTAAATTTATGTGATGTCATCTTGGCATATTTGGAATTCTTGCCTCCATGCAAGGATTACATACTAGAGATAATTTTTGAAATTAACTCTAACCGGATTCATGCTCACACCACACTTCTGCTCAATCCGGTGTGTGTAATCGATTCTTTTCATTTAGTGCATGGTAATTATGACCATAAGGGTTCATGTGAATCATCATATGCATTCATTTCTAATTGGGAAGTTGTGATATCAATGCTAGGGGTCACTCACAACTTATGAGAAATAAATGTGTATAATTGGGATTTTCACATTTAGGCTTGCAAGAGTTTCAAATAATATCAAGAGTTGATATTATATTCTCATTGCCAATTATACATGAACCTAGTAAGTCACACCTATAAAAATTTTTCCATATCACCTTTTATATTAATCTTAATCAATAGTCAATGATCAACTGCATAAGTTCATAAGAATCAAATATCAATATAAAGATATAATGTTTATGCTTTGAGATTTTGTATGCTTGTTGCTTCAATTGTACAAATAGCTTCAATGCTCCTTTTGCTTGTTTAATATGGGGTAATTTTACAAGTTTCAAATGTAGGATAGAGAAACTGTTATATATATATATATTGTTTATTTTTGTTTACTTTATGTTTATTTTCATATTTGAAACAATCTCTTACACTTTTATTCAGCATTATGAAAAATACAAAATTATTTCATTATAATTTTTTTCCAATTTTTTATATATCCAATGATATTTATTTCAAAATTAAAATAATTTATTATAACTTGAAGACATGTATAAGTGTCTCTTTTTTTTAAAAAAAATTGTATTTGATATTTCAATTTTATTCAATTTTGAATTTATTTATTTATTTTTGGTTTAATTTTTGTATATTTTAAATTTATATTTTGTATTTGAAATAATCAATTACATTTTTATTCAGTTTCATGAAGAATATTGAATAATTTGGTTTGTTCATTGTGATTGCAATATAAATTTTAAAGCATGAAACTTGAAATATTTTTCGTTTATTTTTGGTTTATTTTCTGTATATTTTTTTTATTCATTTTTCGTATAGTTTTGGTTTATTTTCTATGCATGAAACGAACAACTTAATATCAACCTAACAACTTACATGTTTTAAATACTGGTTGTGTAACTTTTCTCAAATTCCTTTTGTGTAGCTCTAAGAACAATTTTATAAATCAAAATTAATAATAAACGTTAAAATATTTTGAAGAAAGTGTTTTTTCAATATGTCTCAATTAAGCTGGATAGAAACTCTCCAAAGACAATGCCTTAGTAAGTACTTATTTATATTATTTATTAAATAATCTTTAATATAATAAAAGAAAAACACAAGGAGATATGAACTATATAAATAACTTGTAAAACCATTTTCTATCATTTAAGTTCTAACATTAATTATATTTTAATAGTTGAATCTCTCAATTTCACAAAAGCATGGTTTTATCTCTTAATAACAAATTAATTTAAAAAATTATAATAAAAAAACAGTTGACCAAAATATAGAAAAAAGACTAGATGGACAATGATGTACATTAAGTTCAGTCATGCGTTTTTGGATATAACTGTGAGAACTAGACATGTAGCAGCGATACCATGACTTACGAACCCTAAACATTTTTCTTCCTCAATTTTTATATGAATTATTCATTAATATTGTTCTTTGTTTACGTGAAATACACAAAACTAATGAAAAGCAAAGGAAGATCCTAGACTTTTATTTAAAAAAAAAAAAACAATATTTTTACTTAATGTGCATTAATTGATCAGTATTTTAATATTTATCATTAATTTTTATTTATAAAAAAGAGAAAATAACAAGAAGAAAATACAAATAAAAAAGAAGAGCGAAATGAAAAAAGAAAAAATAAAAATAAAAATGAGGAAAAGAAAAATGGAGAGAAGGAAAAAATAAGGAGAAAATAAGAAAGAAGGGGATGAGGAAGAG
>CATIWM010270561.1:0-23511 GCA_949671775.1 Mallotus repandus
TATATATATTATATAAAATATTATTAATATTATATTTATATAAATAGAGTATGAAATCATTTTTTGCCTAGTGATGCATTAAGGAGTCAAGCCTTAATTTTGACACCACCTCTAGGACTTGACCAACTGAGCCAAGTTTCATTGGCTATTAAAAAAATGATTTGGTTTCCTTTGTACGTGGCTTTGTTAAATGTTTGACGTGATTGGTCCATTGCTCCTAATTTATTTATTTTATAAAAAAAAAATACTTATATTATGAGGTAAAATAATGTATAAATTAATTTATAGTTTTTTTTTTTTTGCATTTAATGCATCTAATATTTGATATTTTGTAGAATTTGACTAATTTGGATTTGACTTGGATTAGACTCTGAAGAGTGGCAAAAATCTTTTTATAAACGCATCTACATACGCTAGGTTTCAAATCTAAGATCTAATTTAAGTGGCATTAGATTTCAACTATCCGACTTTGTGCTCATGGTAATATATAGTATTAATTAGATGCAAGTGTGTGTCTAAGTACCAGGACCCAATGGAAGTTGATGTTGGTTGACATCTGCCACCTGTATGACTGTTGAAGAACAATTATATAACAAGTATTAATTTTATTGGTCCTAAAAACTTTATAAAAAATGTAATAATTAATTCTTGGTTATTCGAAGCCTAAGCCATGGATTGGTGTCCAATTACTAGGACCCAACACCAACTAGCTATTGGTGCCAGTGTTGCAGTGAACCTTCACACACTTTCATAATTGACAGTTCAAGAACAACCATGAATCTGCTAATGATCTTTCAAAAAAAAAAAAATGCTTCTAATGGTACTATACGAATTGATTGTTAAGAATGAAATATCTGGTGGAGATACAAACTTTTGGAAAGAGTATCAACCAACTGGATTATACGCTGCCAATAGTGACAAGATCGAATGGTTTAGGTATACTGTTAGGTTTAATTCATTGCTTCATTTTAAGAAAATCTATTTTTACCGTAATTCAATCAACCTCCATGATGATAGATCCAACCCTCGAATCAAAAAAATAGTGCTATTGTATAATTTTGTACCATGTAAGTTCATGAGTTGGGGATAAGCGAACTTAAAACTACTAACATCCACCACAGGATAAACTATCGCCTCTCAAATCCTCGGACTTATCTTACCATAGAGGTCAATAATAGATAATAACATTCAATTATACTGTCCCACATTCAAAAATAATAAACCAAAATTTTCTTTTTTAGTAACACATACTTATAACTGATTGCCTTGAATTTATGATTCACAAATAAGAAATTATATAGTGATCTTGAATTTTCAACTCAGCATATATAGTTGAAAGCTCAAACCAATCATGAATTTATATTTAATTAAAAATATATAAATTAAAAATCTAATAAAATATGAATGAATTTAGCATATACTATTCCAAAAATAATAACTTTTTGCAACTATCATTTACTTTTTATTATTTATTATTTTTAGTTATTTATTATCATTTTTTTAATAAAGAGATCATATGGTCTAAATATCAATGGACTGCATAATAGTGTAGTTCTCCCCTTTAAATCAACAACAGTAAAATTTGAACTTCACACCTCAGAATGCTCTTAAAAATAAGTTACTGTGAAGGATTGATCAGACAAAGAATATTACTTTGTATTATCAAATGAATGTAACTTAAATACAGAGATGTTAATACAGGTTGTTACAGTGCTGTTACAAGTGATTACAAAGATAAGTGTGAAAGTAAATATAGAACAAGAGGGGACTCTATGTTATCCTTATCACCATCCCTCAAGTTAAATGGGAGTGGAAATCACATTTAACTTGCTTCGGAGAAACAGAAAATGGCCTTTGGATAATGGTTTTGTTAGCAAATCAGCAATCTGATCAGCAGAGGTGATGTATCGAACATTCAATGACTTATAGTGAAACTTTTCACGGACAAATTGGTAGTCTATTTCTAAATGTTTGGAGCAGGAGTGAAAGACAGGCATGTTGGTCAGATAAGTTGCTCCAAGGTTATCACACCACAAGGTTGGAGTTTGTTGTTTGCAGAATCCCAATTTAGTTAGCAATGATTGAAAAGCCAATTAATTTCTTGAACTGCTGTTGCCAATGAGCGATATTCAAATTCGGTGGATGAATGGGCAACACACTTTTGCTTATGGGAACTCCATGAAACTAGATTATTGCCAATGTAAATTACATATCCTGTTGTGGATATTTTGTCGTTAAAAGAGTTGGCCCAATCAGCATCGCTATATGTATTGATGGAAAAGGAGTTCGACTTGTTAATGAGAAGTCCATGTGAGGCAGTATATTGTAAATACCGAAGGACTCGTTTAACTGCTCACCAATGATCATCTGTAGGGGAATGTAAAAATTGAGAGGCTTTGTTCATTGCATATAAAATGTCTGGCCAAGTGAAGGAGAGGTATTGTAAGCCTCCCATAATGCTACGATAGTGACTAGGATCCTGAAATAAAGTGCTACCATGAAGAGATAATTTTTGTGAGACACACGAAGGTGTGGAAATACCTTTGGCAGCACACATGTTTGCTTTATGAAGAAGATCTTGAATGTACTTCCTTTGCTTTAGAAAAAGACCTTGTAGAGTGAAAGTGGCTTCAATGCCGAGGAAATAATGGAGTTGGCGAAGATCCTTGAGTGCAAATTTGGATGTGAGTAAGTTGATTACATGACCGATAAATGATGAAGATGAGCTTGTGAGAACTAGATCATCAACATAGATTTAAAAAAGCCAAGGTATTACTGTGAGAGTAGTAATAAAAGGAGCTATCAGTCTTAGATCCCTGAAATCCCAAAGCTTGTAATACTCCTGTAAGACATTTGTACCATTGAACGGGTGCCTTTTTTGGCCATAGAGCGAGTGACTGAGTTTACATATATGATCAAGATATTGCTTTCTAATGAAGCCTTGAGGTTGTTGCACAAACACTTTCTTTTCGAGATGCCCATGTAAAAAGGCATTGGACACATCTAGTTGCTTGATCAACCAGCCCTTGCTTATAGCAAGTGAAAGAATCAATCGAATTGTACAACACTTTATGACTGGACTGTATGTGTGGTGGAAGTCAATGCCTGGGTGTTGGTGGCCCTTGGCCACCAAACGAGCCTTACATCGATCAACTTAACTAGTGGGTGTGTATTTGATTCTGTATACCCATTTGCTCCCAATGAGATTCTGAGTAGATGATGATGGAACAAGATCCCAAGTATGGTTTGCAAGTAGAGCACTATATTCATCTAGCATTGCTTTGCGCCATTTAGGATGGTGATTGGCTTCTTTGAAAGTTCGGGGTTCAAATGTGATGGTGGGGATGGTGTGGTAAATTTTTGGTTTAAGATTACTTGTCTGGGAACGGGTAATCATGTGATGCTGGCATGGGGGAGCAGAAGGCAGAGAAGTATTTTTAGAAGATGACATTAAAGATAGAGGGGAAGTGGTTGATAGTGGTGATATGGGTGAAGAGTTTGTTGTAGTGTGGGATTGGGTGTCATTAAGGGTAGTAGGAAATAATAATGGAGAAGGTTGATGTGAAGTGGAAGTTTGTGGTTGTTGGATAGAATTGGGAAAGATTGTCTGTTGCAGTAAAATTGGTAAAAATAGCAGGGATTATTTTTCCAATGTAATAGCAATAGAGCTTGATTTATGGTGCAAAACATCATCATCATGATGAAATGGAAATACCTGTTCATCAAAAAGTACATGGCGTGAGACCAAAATTTTGCTAGTATTGAGATTAAGACAATAATATCCCTTATGAAGCTTGCTATAACCAAGAAATACACAGTTGGATGAGCGAGGAGAAAGTTTAGTTTGAGCTTGAGGGCATAGATAGGGATAGCAAAGGCAACCAAACACACGAAGGGCAGTGTATTGAAGTGGTGTTTTAAACAATGTTAAAAAAGGAGACTTGTGATGAAGAGTTGGAGTAGGCAAGCGATTAATGACATAGAGGGCTATTTCAAAGGCATAGGGCCAATATTTATGTGGAATAAATGAGTGGTTGAGAAAGGAAAGTCCAGTCTCTATAATGTGTCGATGCTTGCGTTTGGCACATCCATTTTGTCCAGGTGAGTATGGACAGGAGCTTTTTTAGGTTATGCCGTGATCAGAGAGATGATTGGTTAATGCTTGAAATTCACCGCCCCAATCTGATTGGCAAATTTTAATAGTATTGTCAAAGTATTTTTCAACAACTTGTTGGAATTTAATAAAAATATTAAGAACCTCATATTTATATTGCAAAAAACAAATCCTACTTCATTTACTAAAATGATCATAAAAATGACATAATATCATTTTCCATCACTAAAGAGGACTGAAGAGGGTCCCCATAGATCATAACAAATCAACTCAAGAGGCTGAGAGGCCTAAAAAGAAGAGCGAGGAAAAGGGAGTTTGTGACGCTTACTAATGGAGCAAGCATGACATAAAGACATATTATTATTACAACACTTTATTTGGGACTGAGATAAAGCTAATCTAATAGTGCGAAGAGAAGCATGTGCAAGATGGGCATGCCATGTTGAACGAGAACACAAATTGGCTTGAGGTAAGGTGGAGTGAGTTCGGCTTATGGGCAGAGTGTAGAGACCTCCATCATTTTGAACTATATGAAGTAAAATCCTCGTGGGGATATCCTTGATCTTAAAATAAGATGGAAAAATTTCAATAGATACATTGTTAGTTTTGGTAAAGGAAAAAACAGACAGTAGATTAGTGCAAGCAAGAGGAACATGAAACATATCTTGTAAACAAAAAATATTATTGTGAGAAGAGAATTTTGTTTTACCAATATGAGAAATAGGAAGGGTTTTACCATTGCTAATGGTGATGTCATCAGGTCCATGATATTCTTCACATTGACTGAGGTTTTCAGTTTCAAGAGTGAGATGATGTATTGCCCTAAAATCCATGACCCATTACTGTGTATTGGGAGGAGAATTAAAGGCTACATGGCTAAAAGGTTTGTTGGTGAATGACCGAGGTTGATGGTTGAGCTTGGGTGAGGAGCAGGTGCCGAGCAATGTGGCCAATTCCATGACAATTGTGACATGTAAGGTGTTTGGGATTTGATGATATAGATGAAGAAGCATATGAGTAGTGTGAAGGGGGTGAAGAATGTTAAAAATTAAGAGTGTTACCACCACCATGATAGGTTCCTCGTCCTCGGGATGAGAGTCCACCACAACCTCGAAAGGGAGTATTTCGAGTATTGAAGAAGGCAGATGGTGGAGGAGTAGGCAGAATAGGTTCTTTCCGTTTTGCTTCAGCAGCAAGACTGGTCTCTTAACTCAACAAAAGGCCATAGAGATCATCAAAGGTTACTGTATCCACACGATTTTCCAGTAAACATACAAATGGGCGATATTCATAGCCAAGACCATTAGTGATGACATAGATGAGATCGTCTTCAAGAATTGGATTTTGAAGAGCAGCAAGTTGATCAGCCATGCCCTTGGCACGTTGGGTATATGTGGTAATGGCTTCATTTGGTTCACGTTGAAGTTTGAAAAAGGAAGACTTGATGGTTCAAATTTGGGCTTTCGAACTTGATGGATAGGTGCGGGCGAGTTGATCCCAAGCATCTTTGGCGCTAGAAGCACCAACAACATGTGGAATGAAGCTCTCATTAATGGAGCCAATAATCTAGCTTAGTACTAACTGGTCCTGACGATACCATGATTCAAACTAAGGTTGATTTGATTATCAGCAGTTGTTTAAGAAGGAGGTTGAAGTCGGCCATCAATGTACTTCACCAAGTCATAACTGTGAAGAAGTGGAAGAATTTGGGCTTGCCAAAGTAAATAGTTAGTTGCATTCAGCTTGACTGGCAAATGAGTTTAGACATTTGATAAATGAGGAAGTTGAGCAATGGAAGAAGGATTGGAGGTGACGTTTGTGTGGCTATAAGAGGTGTTGTATGTAGACATGATAAAGAACAGGAAAGATGAACTATGGAAGCGTGAGAAAAAAAAAAGAGCGAGTTGTTAAACCTCTTAGTGCTCTGATACCATGTGAAGGATTGATCGGGCAAAGAATATTACTTTGTATTATCAAATGAATGCAATTTAAATACAGAGATGTTAATAGAGGTTGTTACAGTGCTGTTATAAGTGATTACAGAGATAAGTATGAAAGTAAATATAGAACAAGAGGAACTCTATGTTATCCTTATCAGTTACCACTTGACTATTTTTCATCTTAATTAACCACCCGTCATTTTCCGTCAACACTATATGTATGGATAGTGTAATAAAAGAATTTTTTTGTTGGTCTATATTGAAGATTCTTATCTTAAATAAACTATACCCAATACAAAATATTAACAACAGATGCAAACTTCCACCGGCCAGCAATGATTGAAATTAAGTTAATTTGCTGATTTCATGATGAAAATGTATATGATGTAAATGAAATAAAAACATTGGTAAAAAAAAAAAAGAAATTAAAACCAATGAACCTATTATCAATAAACAAAATTTTTTATCTCATTCATAGTACTTACTGTACATGTGTCTTTTGTGAGTCAACTTTATCCCCAACATAACAATAATAATAATAATTATGATGTCTTTTTCGGTCTAAATATTTATAAAAAAACTCAAAGGTTTGACTTAAGAATAAAATTTTATAATTAGTGTATATGTGTTATGTGTTTTTTGCTGAAGTGTTTGTTCATGTACCTTATATGTGTAAATTTGAGCCACTGCATCAACACCCATTAACCTCTTTGTCAACAATAATTGGCCGGCCACTGAAAATAGACTTCTTAATTTAGCAGTCAATTCATGTCACAAGTTAGATGTATATTGATTAAAGTTATTTATTAATTTAACCAATGTTAAAATTAAATTATTTATATCTAACTTGGGATCAACTAATAAAAAATTATTTTTACTTCAGTTATATTTTAAGTTTAAATTTTGATGTATGTAGTCGTATTAAATTAACTATTAAAAAAATTTTACCACCTTAATAATCCTATTCTGATCAACCTAAATTAATCAGAGTTTGATAAACTCTAATTACCAGTGATGTAGACCAAAAAATTTTTTGTACCCAAATAAAATTTAATTTAATTAGTTGATAAAATTCATTAAAATGCAATTTTAGTAAAAATATTTTTATAATTTTTTAATTTAAACATTTTTAATTTAAACATAAATGTACTGCATGATAAAAAAAAAATCTATTCTCTTTTAATTCAGATAAAAAATTAAAAATTAATTAAATATAAATCAACCAAAACAAAATTTTGCCAACAACTATTACATTAGTACCCTCAATTTCATTTTTGTCTCTAATGAAAAGAATTTTTTATTGGTTTTTATTTAAGTATGAGATCATATAGGTACTCTATGCACGCGTTTTTGTAAAATTAATTAGGGTTATAAATTAATTTATAGAAATTTTTATTGTGATGTCAATTTCATTGTGCCACTTTTGACCCATATCATATCATTGCCAATGTTTTGTATTATTTAGTCTGTTTATTGCTAACGCATGCTAATAAACGTGTTAAAACATAAAACTAGAAGTGGTTAAAGTACATTTGCATTTTGCTGTGTTCTTTCGCACTTTCTTGTATTATTATTGTATGTATAGACTGTAGCGTGTACACGCAGTCATTTTAGGGCTATTCTTCTTTTACTTCTACTACTACTCGAGAGTTACCAGTGGTGCAAAATAGGACACCATTTTGGTAGTCATTAACCATCCAGATTGCCAAAAAAAAAACATAATCTAATTGGCCGGTAGCAACAATAGTAGAAAGGATATGAGCCTTTTGCACTCAGCTTAGAATTCGATAAGAAAAGAATTTAACTAGTAATAACCAATGATAACATCAATCACTATCTCTTTTTTTTTTTTGGTAATCAACATCAATCACTATTATGTGGCTATTTTTCAAATTAAAATTTTAATACAACTTCATGTATGTTTACAACATATTAATAGATAAAAAATTATTAGTGTCAACTTATAGTGATTGTTCTCGTGTTTAAACATTATTTTGAGTTAAGATTATGGTGTATATACTTGTTGAGAGATTTTTACTGTTTTTATTGTGTATTTCAGATTGAATAAATCAAATAGTAAAATATAATTATAGAATAGGTAACTTTTTTTTTGTACGATCTTCCAAAAAGACTTTTAAAAAATTACTATTCAATACCAACAACCATTGAAATCAACTGACAGGAAACTATTCTCACTTAAACTATGTTTCATATTCAAATCGTAATGTATGCAATTACGTTAAATTAGTTATTGACAAACCATTACGGTTCCCATAGTTCTCTCCAAATCGAGCGAAATTAGTTATATTCAGTGAATTTTAGATAGCGATAGTTTAAACAAAATTACTATCTAATTAACTATCATATACTAAAATAGTTGATTTCATAGTATAAATTTATATTGAAATTTTTATATAATAATGATGATTTATTATAACATAAGTTCTCATAGTTAAACTCTCATTATGTCAAAAAAAAAAAAATTAAGTAGTGTCAATTACGAAATGCAAATAAAAATTATTATTATAACTAATGTGATGTGAGATAATAATTTTAGAAAAAATTGACATATACTACAAGATCTCACCAATATATGAGATATAAAAGATAAGCAGACTAGACATGTATATAAATATTTGGTTTGTTTGAAGCAGGTGAATCTATGCAATTAATAAAAAAAATTTATAAGGAATAAACAAGAATTAATATTGGTAGTTTGGATGAAAAAGATTGGTATAGATAAAGGTGGGTTCATGTACATGTATACTTGGAAATGAATTGACCATTAACAAAAAAAATGTCAAAATTCCAATTAAGGCATAAGGGGGTGAGAATGGGTTTTGTTTTACCGGTCAAAATGTCTCTATCACCGAAAAATTAAATATAAAGAAATTGAGGATATGAATATGGTCGTTTGTTGTCAATTTTTATCAACAACTCTTAAAACTGTCGTCAAGTAGAAGTAGCAGCAGTAGCTGATTCACAAATTCCAATTTGCCGTAATGTATCTGATAATTTGATTTCGAAATCTTGAAGTCATGTGGTCAAGCAATCAATAAAGAGGTAAAGTGAGATGTGTTGTTTCCCCTTCGAACTCTCTGATGCTTAAGTCAGATAGGGTAGAAAAAGAATTTAGAGAGAATAAAGAGTTAAAAGAATAGAATGAATAATATGAATAGAGGTGAGGAGTATTTATAGGGAATGAGATGCTCAAACTTGAGAGGAATAAGAATCCTCTTTATTGTAAGATTTGTCCTTACTTGAGGCAATTGCTCTTAATTCGGAAGTCTTCCAAATTCAGGATCCTTCCAGATGAGGGACATCTTTTCCTATTTGGACTTGGTCTTTCTTATTATACAAGTTACTTTTAAATTAGGAATGTAAGTTATTAATTGAATAGGAATATACCTGAGGGGTATCAAGAGTCCCATGAAAGTCTGGTCAAATATTTTTGTCCGAGTAATATGGATATCGATGAAGCTACAATTATTGCTTGGACTGACGAGTGTCTGATGCTAACGGGTGAGCTAAGGTGGCCAGCCTCAGTCACTGATGCTGAAGATGCTCAGTACCGAGACTCAAAATTCTACCATTTCTGAGTAGGAGAGTGAAAATGCCAGCTGGACTTATAGATGCTCGGTGTTAAGAAACGACCTGAGGGATTAACCCGTTATAGAAATGATCTGACGGGACCAGCCGTCGCTGGAGTTTTTAGTGCTCTAGGCTTAGATGCTTGGTGCTATAGAAGTGAGGCCCGAGTGCCTGTGACCATGAGGTCAATCTCGGTGTTATGAAATGAGGCCCAAGTGCTTGTGACCATGAGGTCAATCTCAGTGTTATGAAACGAGGCCTCAGTGCCTTGAAAAGCATAGGTCGATCTCGGTGTTATGAAACGGGGCCCGAATGCCTATGACTATGAGGTCAATCTTGGTGTTATGAAACGAGGCCCAAGTTCCTTGGAAAGCATGAGCTTCAAATAAGGAAGCGTGAACGTTACACCTGTTGATATGCTTCATTTTGAAAACTGTCGCATCTGTTTATGTGTCAGAGGACGTGGCATTTTTGGCAGCAAAATTGCAGCTGAAGAGATTTGTTTATTAAAAGGATAGTGCTTGGTTACCACGCTAATGATGTATCTCAATGTCAAAGTGAAATGTCTATTTTACCCTTAGGAGTTGAGGCTTGAAGGCTTCAATGTTAGGGGCATGTGTCATCCATCCAGAACCTTCCTCAGATATATAAATTAAGTGTTCCTGAAATATGAAAGAATACTTTCATTTTGTGTCGATGCATGCTCTAGCTTGATCTCCATTTTCCCTCTCTGTCATTGCTACTACAAAGTTCTTTTTTTTCCTGTGATCTGCTTACTGCAAGGAGTTTCTGCTTTTGCTTTCCAGGTGAATAAGAGCTTCTTTTACTTGTTAGTTTTTCCTTTCACATTCTTGATTCAGGGGTGTCTATGGCTCCACGAGAGCAAGTAAAGTCTAATTTATTTGAATCTAGGGTAGACGATGGTATGCTAGAATGGTATAGGCGTCGATTTGGGATTCTCTAAGAGTATATAATGCACACCACTGATAAGAAGGTGCATGAGCCTTACCCAATTGCTATAAAAATTGTGGTTTACCAAGACTAATTAGAGGGTGGACTGCAGTTCCCCATAGACCCCTTCGTGAAACTTTTCTTAAATAGATATAATATAGCTCCTAGGCAACTTCACCCTAACAGTTATAGGATTTTAACAGGGTATATAAAGCTTATGCATAGGGAAGGTAGAGACCCAGACTTCGACATGTACCAGTTTATTTATAGTTTAAATAATAAAAAGGGGGAGCTTACATTTTCCCTATCGGCTGTTCCCCATCTGAGTCTGTTTGTAAGACTTCTAGACATTTAAAAGTTTTGGAGACATAAATATTTTTTCATAGAACACCCGACAGAGTTCTTCAGTATCCGACGCTTATGGGTCGATGCCTGTCGTGATGTAAAACACCTGAGAAAGTTGCCTAATTAAGACTCAGAGTTGATAAAAAGGCTTCATACTCAGAGCATATTTAAAGGAACATCCGCCGAGAACTGCTCTCGATGATACCTTTGAAGAGTATATAATGGGAATAGAGATAATGATGGTAAGTGTTGTTCTTCTTGAAGGTATATTCTGACTCTTCTTTTTTTTTTTTTATTTGTAGATGGCTGACTATTATACGTTTGAGGGCGAAATACTACTTTCAGATTCTGATCAGGAGCAAGCTCAAAATCAAGGGAAAGAGCTAGAGATTATGGACCTCACCCTAGAGTAGGAGGAGCCTTCTGTTGCAAGAGCACCTCCAATCGAGCCTGCTTAAAATAGGCATCTAGGTCTTCAAAGAAACGTTCTCGTGGCAAAGGGATTGCTGAGGATGAAGAGGAGTTGGCGAATAATATTTTTGTTAAGTGTTTGAGATTTCCAGAATGCTCGAACACTAAGAAGTGGATTCTAGATAAGATAAGTCCTCTAAGTGTCCTTAATCCCCAGGTTTAACACCAATACGCTGAGTCCTTGCATTTGCCAAAGGAAGTACAGAGGTAGAGAGAAATCGGAAGGGGTGAGCTCTTTAATTCATTGATCACACATGCCTTAGAGGTAATTTGGAACTTTGGCTTTTGATATTCGTCATCGATATTCTGAATGCTGACCTTTCCTTATTTGTTAATAGATGGCTCAAGGCTTGCTGCTAGCCAAAGATGAGCATTTCCTCCTCCAAAGTGAGTACAACTTTAAGGAGACCGAGGTGGGTACTATAGACGGGGATTATGACAAGAAGTTACAGGCAACGAAATGAGCAGTGGAGCTTACTAAGGCATAGCTCATTGAGGCTAAGTCTGAGGTTGAATCTCACCAAAAGAAGATCTAGGAGCTCAAGAATTTCTAAGCTCAGCTTGCTAAGACAATTGAGGAATGAGTGTCCAAGATTGCTAACTTTAAGGAGAAACTTGACAAAGAGAAAGAAGCTCGGATTGATGACTTGAAGTCTTACCAAAATATGGTATCAGGATTTCTCATGGCGTATAGATCAGAGTGCCAAAGAATCCTTCTTGCTTAGCATCTTGACTTGGACTTCTCCGAGTTTGATAAGATAACACCTAATGATTTGGCCAAAGTGGCTGCTACTGAAGATGTTGCTAATAAAGCCGCTTCTAAGCGAAGAAAAGATCTGAGAGTTGCTAAAAAGATAGCTGCAGGAAATTCATCTATTGAGGCTGACCCGACTATTGCTTCAACTGTGGTGCCTGAAAATCCAACTTTGGAAGATGTAAATGTCTCTTCTGATATTAGCTTAGTGCCTCATGAGTCTGAGGCCAATGCTGAAAGTAATTTCTTTTTTGTAAGAACAAATTGAAAATGAACAAAATGACACTTTAATTTTATTAGAGTTCATCTTTTTTGTCTAAGTACAATTTCTTTTATTGATAATATTTTCTAAGGCTATCCGAGTTCCAGTATTGAGGCAATTCTTTCCCGTGAGCATCCTTTATCTTGTATGCGCCCCTTGTAGCTTTTCCTGTTATTTGATAAGAACCTTCCCAATTAGGTTCGAGCTTACTAATTCCGGAACTACCTTTTCCTATATCTACTCTTCTCAGTATGAGATCTCCGACTTTGAATTTTCTTGGCCAAACATGTTTGTTATGATATTAAGCTAGTCTCTATTTTTTATCTTCTAAGACTATCGGTGCTTGCTCCCTTCTTTCCTCGAGCATGTCCAAGCATATCCGAGCATTAAGGTAATTAATGTCTGGATTGAAATCTCGGGATACTTGGTAACTTGGTAAGCCGATCTCTACCGGTATTACGACATCCATTCTATATGTCAGTTTAAAGGATGTCTCTCCTGTTGAGCTCTTGGGTGTTGTTTTGTACGCCCATATGATGTTGTTAAGTTCTTCCACCTAGTTTCCTTTCTTATCATCTAGTCTCTTTTTCAACCCTTGCATGATGATCCTGTTGGTGACTTCTATCTGCCAATTCGTCTGAGGGTGAGTCAAGGAGGTGAATTAGAGCTTGATATCCAATTCGACATAAAATGTCTTAAACTTTTCATTGTCGAATTGTTTGTCATTATCTGTGATCAAAGTATGAGGTATGCCAAATCTGCAAATTACTCCTTTTCAAAAGAAATGCTAATAAACGTGTTAAAACGTAAAACTAGAAGTGGTCAAAGTACGTTTGCATTTTGATGTGTTCTTTCGTACTTTCTTGTATTATTATTGTTGTGTACACACGGACATTTTATGGCAATTCTTCTTTTACTTCTACTACTACTCGAGAGTTACTAGTGGTGCACAGTAGGACACCATTTTGGTAGTCATTAACCATCCACTTTCCCAAAAAAAACAAAATCTAATTGGCCAGTAGCAACAATAGTAGAAAGGATATGAGCCTTTTGTACTTAGCCTAGAATTCGATAAGAAAACAATTCAACTGGTAATAACCAATGATAACATCAATCACTATCTCTTTTTTTTTTTTTTTTTTTTTTTAATCAGCATCAATCACTGTTATGTGGCTATTTTTCTAATTAAAATTTTAATACAACTTCATGTATATATTTAAAACATATTAATATATCAAAAATTATTAGTGTCAACTTAATTATAGAGATTATTCTCGCGCTTAAATATTATTTTGGATTAGAATTATATTATATATAATTATATTAAATTAATTGTAAAGTGATTTATATTATTTTTATAGCGCAACTAGAATCGAATGAATTAAGTAGTAAGATATAATTATAGAATAGGTAAATGATTCCTTTTTTTATAGAATCTTTCAAAAAAAAAAATTTTCTTGAATCTGAGACCCACAGCTTTGCCTTCCAACAGCCTAGCCACTAGACCAGGCTTCGGGGGCTTTCAAAAGATATTTAAACAATCACTATTCGATATCAATAACCGTTGGAATCAGCTGATAAGAACTGTTCTCATTTAAGTTATATTTTGTATTCAAGTCCTAATATATGCAGTCACATTAAATTAGTTGTTGAGAGACTTTTGCTGCTCTTATAGTTCTGTTTGGATCGAACCAAATTAGATAAAATTCAGTAAATTTTAGATACCAATAGTTTAGAAAAAAATAATTACTATCCAATTAATAAAATATATTAAATTAGTTGATTTGATAGTATAAAATCTTATTGAAATTGTTATATAATAACAACATTTTATTATAACATAGGCTCTCATATATAGTTTAACTCTTATATTAAAATCCCTTTTAACTAGCTTTATCTACGAAATGCAAATAAAAATCATTAGTATAACTAGTATGATATGAGATAATAATTTTAGAAAAAATTGACATATACTACAAGATTTCACCAATTTTTGAGATATAAAAGATAAGTAGACTAGGCATATATATATATATATATATATATATATATATGGATTGGTTGAAGCAGGTGAATCTATGCAATTAAAAAAAAATTCAGTTCAAGTTACACCAAACAAACGTTGATAAGGGAAAAAACAAGAATTAATATTGGTAGTTTGGATGAAAAAGATAGGTATAAATAAAGGTTGGTTCATGTGCATGTACACTTGGAAATGAATTGATCATTAATAAAAAAAATGTCAAAATTCCAATTAAAGGAATAAGGAGGTGAGAATGGGTTTTGTTTTACAGGTCAAAATGTCTCTATCACCAAAAAATTAAATATAAAGAAATTGACGATATGAATGTGGTCGTTTGTTGTCAATTTTTTATCAACAACTCTTAAAACTGTCGTCAAGTAGCAATAGCAGCAGTAGCCGATTCACAAATTCCAATTTGCCGTAATGTACCCACTACATGCCTGACTCGTATATTCTTACAATATGACAACGAAAATGCAGAAATGGCCAATTTGTTGCCCCCAACCACCCATTAGATTTTTCAGAGTTTGAAACTCGCAACCTTTCTCACCATTGAATTGGATTTTTTTTTTCTTTTTTGCTCACACAATATGCGTACATACGCGTGCCCACATATATATCAAATAAAAGATTTATATCGACCGATAACGATAACATATTTTAATTAATTTTTTTATCAAATAAGTCAAAAAGTACATCTTAATCATATTTGATATGTATATTTTGAAAATAATTTCTCTTATCAAATAAGTCAAAAAATACATCTTAATCATATTCGATATGTATATTTTGAAAATAATTTCTAAATATTTACTGTAAAAATCAACTTTAATGTGATAGATTAGAAATTAAATATAATTATAATTCTGATTAATTTTTTAATTTGAATCAAAATATTTTCCTTGTTTTTATTAGTTATAATATCGAGTTTATTTTTTTTTATAATTCATGCGAGTAGATTTATAAAAATCCAATGTCTTGTATACTCATATAGATGTAGCTGTAGCGATTTAGATTTTAAGGCCTGGACAAGTGAATTATATATTGAGAGTTGATAAAATTTATATTTAATAAAGTAATCTGCTGTAATTATTAAGGTTGAGTAGCAAAATATTAAAGATTTTCTTCAAGGTATTAAAGCAAATATAGGTTTAATTCCTAACACAGTGCGTGGTAAAATTTCTCCTTTTAATGTGGAGAAATTTTATAATGATCTTAATTTTTATATGAGTTGAAAGGTTAAACCAATAAAAATTAAATATTTAATTAAAATGATAAAACTAAAATCGAATAGCACATGAATGAACCTCAGATGGTGTGATAAAAAAAAGTTCAATTAGCTTTTTTTTTTTTTTTCCCTAACAAAGGCATGAAAAAAACTCATAGAACAAAGAGAGTCTAAATAAGACACATCTAAGCATGTTAGAGCATTGGAACATTTCCAATTCACTTTTTATTTAACCTAAACTCTTTATTATAAAGAGTAATTGTAAAAATTAGGACTCCAACCCACTCTCTAAATCTAAATTATAGATTAGAGAATGAGTTTGACTCTCTACATGTAAAAAGCTAAAATTTAGTCACTATACAAAATGTTAATTAATATATCTCTATTTTTCATGCATATCTTTATTTTCTATTGGTTTCTTTTATTATCTAATGTTTTTTTTTCTTTTTCATTTATCAATATTCAAAAATTAAATTAAACACTTCTAGAATTAAACAAAATGAAGAGTGACATATAAAGAGTGCATTGAATTTTTTTAAAAAAATTTTACTCTTTATGTTAAAAGATTTTTAAAATACTCTTTATTTAAATGATACCTAAAATATATTTTTTTATTTTAAAGAGTATCATTGGAGATCTCCTTACCAATTGAGAATTATTTCAAATCTTTAAAGAATAGGTGAATGAAATCGTGAGAACAGAGTAGATATACATATCCAATGAAATTGGAACGAAGATATACATACACGCATTTTAATAAATGACATGAACAAAATATATTGGAAGAAGAAAAAGTTAAATTATTAGTATTTAAAATTTATTAAATTTTAATTAAATTTAAATATAATTATAAAAATAATAATAATTTTTTAATAATTAATTTAATGTAAATATAAACACTATAATTTAAATTTAAAATCTCTTAATAATTATACAGCACTAAATTGAAGCACTAAGAAAAATGGAATTTGAAAATTACAAAACACTGAATGAAGATGTTGGCATATAATGATGACGAATATGTTATTGGAATATATAATTTAATAACATGAATGTTGGAACTACCAAAAACAAAATGGAACACGCATGTAATGCTAAATCTCAAAATGTTGAGGATTATATATTGCTAATATATATATATTTTTTAATTGTGCATAATACACACTATATTAAGAATAAGATATATTTTTTTATAAAATTATGATAATTTTATAAAAACTTGTTAATTCAAATAAATTAAATACATTTACTCTATAAAATTTTATATTTTAATGCACTTAAAAAATAGGTTGCAATGTCTACGCTGCTTTGATCTCAATGATTAAAACCCTCATACGTATTGTAGGGACTCAATCCCAAATCCTCCCTCTTTCTCTCCATCCTCCATTTGCATTGGCAAAATAAATAAATAATCAAACAAGGCTGAATTTACTGAATTTTATAGTAAAGAATAGTCCTTCATTTTACAACATATTTACCGTAAAAGTGATAAATTTTATTGATATTAATAGTTTCAAAATTTTCTTTACTTTCAACACCAATCATTTTTATTTATATTTTGTATTGTAATTTTTTTTTTTTATGATGGATAAACATTCATTTAGTAGAAGTCCAGTACTCATATTGAGACATGAATAATTTATTTTAAAAAAAATAATGTGATATTTAAGTAAATATTTATCTCACCTAAAAATTTAAGATATATGTAAGGTTTTAATAATAAATTTCATAAATTTAATTAAGTTTTTTTTTAAAAAAAATTTCAAACATCAAATGTTTGATTTTTAAGTCATGCGTATCATACTAGAGCTCTATGGGTCTTGAAATTTACGAGTATTGTGAATAACATTATTCTAATTATTAAGTCTTTCTCATTTTCACCAGCAATTGATGTATGCTCTTGTCATATATAAAAAAAATAAAAATATAACCGTATATTTACATTAATCGTCATTAATTGACTAATTATATATGTATCAAAATTTTTATTTTAATCTATCACATATTTAAATTTAAATTTTTTACAATTTTAGATAAGAATTAAAAAGTATTTTCTAAAAAATCAAAAATAATTAAAAATGACAAAAACTTTTAAATTCAAATGTTTTTTTTTTTAAAGTAAAAACTTCATTAAGCAAAGAAAGAAACATTATCCAGAACTAAAGAGCCAATACCCTGTGGTACATCTTCCATCAAGATATGGTCTTCCACCAAAGACAATGCCCACTGGGCAGTGGCATGAGCCACTTTATTACACAAACGATTAGCATAAGAAAAGAAAATTATACTGAAAGAATCAACCTTGGATAGGATGTCCTTAATGATTATCATAATAGGGCCCAACCTTAAGGATGGCAATTTTAGCTGCTGGACAACCGAAATGGCATCAGATTCAACTTCGACAGTAGAGAAACCACATTCCCAAACCATTGAAATCCCAAACAAAATAGCCAGAGCCTCAGCCGTTTCAACATCCCGAACATCATCAATGCACTTACCACCCGACACCATAACCAAACCTCATTATTCCGAATAACGAAACCCAAACCTGCCTTCCCTGAAGAGGCCAAATACGCAGCATCTGTATTAATTTTGACTATGTTGCCAACCGGAGCTTTCCATCTCACAACCTCATTCTCCCTGTGCCTCAATTGATCTTGTTTTTGGTTCCCAAACTCCAAGCTCAAATCAGACGCCAGATTAATAATTTGAGAAGGCTCCTTCACCAACTTGCCACGGATCAATCTGTTTCTGTCATTCCAAATTTCCCAAAGAATATAGCAGAACAGTCTAAACTGGTCCTTTCCAAGATTTTTATTAAAATAATAGAACCAATCCAACATAGATAGAGTTTGTAACTTTATACTACGGAAACTAAAGGGACTAAGAAGCCAAATCCCTTTAACCCAAGCACACTCCTTGAATGTATGAGAACAAGTTTCTACTCCTATTTTACACCGAGGGCACTGGGAGTTACATTGAACACCTTTACTTGACACAACATCCAGAGTAAGGAGAGTACCTGAGAGGAATTTTCACAGGAAGTGTTTAATTTTTGGGGCTACATCAATCTTCCACAGCACTTTCCACCCAACATAAGGACTTGCGAAAGTTGACAGAATGCCAGTACTATCTCCATAAATATTGCACGCCAAATGGTAGCCTGACCTGACAGAGTATTTTTTGTTCTTTTCTGGATTCCAAAAGCGGACATCCGGAGGAAGCCTGAAGCTGAGAGGGATGCGCATAATATGATCAACTTCAAATGGTAAGAATACTTCCTTCACTAGAGCTCGCTTCCAACATTTAGGTCAACATCAATAAGGCTATTAACTTTAGCATCTTCAGGCAAAATTTTCTAGACAAGAGGCTTAGAGGATGGACCATCTAAGAGCCAATTATCCTTCCACACCCGAATATCCTTCCCATTGCCTACATGCCAAGACATTCCCCTAACAATAATCAACTTAGCTTCCTGAACACTTTTCCAAAAGAAACTAGGATGATAACCAACACCAGATTCCAAAAAATCATATCTTGGAAAATATTTAGCTTTTAGCACTCGTGCACACAAAGAAGAAGGGTTTTGCAGAATTCTCTGTAATTGTTTAGCAAGAAGGGCTAGATTAAAGCATCTAATATTTCTAAACCCCAAACCACCTTCATTCTTTGCCATACACATCTTATCCCATCTTACCCAATGAATTTTATTCTCATTCTGCATGGTACCCCACCAAAAGCGACTTATCATGCTTTGGATCTCTTCACAAAAAGTTTTAAGAAGAGCATAACAACTCATAACATAAGTAGGGATAGCTTGGGTAATAGATTTAATTAAGACCTCTTTCCTAGCTTTGGTTAAAACCTTCTCCTTCTAACCTTTTTAATTTCTTCCATATACGCTCTTTAAGGAAGCTAAAAATAATCTTCTTTAATCGTCCTACCATTGCAGGAGGACCAAGATACCTAGCATGAGACTCCACTTCATTAACACCAAGAGTCTCTTTAATTTGAGTGCGTAAATTGAGAGGAACGTTTCCGCTAAATGACACCTCTGATTTGGCATAATTTATCACCTGTCCTAAAGCATTTGCATAAATTGTAAGAACTCTTTTAACAGCTTGGCATTCTCTCAAATTCGCTAGTGCAAACAAGATGCTATCGTCTGTGAAAAAAGGTGGGAAATTTTTGGACCATTCCTACTAGCACCCAAACCATGAATCTCCACACTTGCTTCCGCCTTTCTGATTAGGGAAGAAAGACCCTCTGCACAAATCACAAACAAATATGGCAATAAGGGGTCACCTTGTCGTAGGCCCCTGTTAGGCTTGAGAAAACCAGAAGGTTCTTCATTTATTAGAAAAGAAAAAGAAACAGAACTAATACAATTCGTAATAAGACGAATAAAGTAAGTAGGGAACTTCATTTTAATCATCACTTTCTCTAAGAAAGACCATTCAACCCTATCATAGGCCTTACTCATATCAAGCTTAAGAGCAAAAGACCCTTTTTTACTCTTGTACCTATGCTTCATAGAATAGAAAATTTCTAGAGCAATTATAGCATTATCAGTGATGAGCCGATTAGGTACAAAAGCATATTGACTCTTATTAATGACTGAAGGAAGAACAAGTTTGAGTCTATTAGCTAAGGTTTTTGACATTAGTTTATAAATCACATTACACAATGAAATAGGGCGAAGATCTTTCATAGATTCAGGAGAATCTATCTTAGGAATCAAAGTGACAAAAGTGTGGTTTATATCGTTAGGCATAATCCCAGAATTGAGAAAATTAAGCACCGAGCTAGTAACATCAGGATCAATAATATGCCAAAAAGAAGTAAAAAAGAGAATAGGCATACCATCAGGGCTAGGGGCCTTACAAGGATGCATTTGTTTTAAGGCTCCAACTACCTCGTCAGCAGTAAAAGGGGCCGACAACAGCTCCACAAGCTCAGGTTCTAGCGATGAGTCGATTGCATTAATAACTGAATCTAAATCAAAAGGCAGAGAAATCAAAAATAATTCTTCAAAGTAACCTAAAACCACCTTCTCAATATCCTCCTTCTCAGACACCCAGTTACCACCACTATCCTTAAGGCCTGGAATAGAGTTTCTTCTCCTTCTCTCTGAGGCCTTTCTATGAAAAAAATTTGTGTTTCGATCCCCTTCATGGAGCCACACCGCTCTAGACCTTTGCCTCCACATCACCTCCTCCTGAGCAAGAAGCTCATGAAATTTTTTTTTCCCTTCGGAATTCATCATCCTTACCATCCTCTTCAATTTTATCCTGAAGCTCAGCAAGAATCTTGGTCTGGTTTCGGATTTATGTTCGAATGTTTCCAAAAGAATTATGGCTCCAATATTGCAAATCTAATGTGCACTTAGCCAGTTTTCCACAAACATCCTTGACACCCTTGTAAAGACCATCAGACCAAGATTTTTGAATTACCTCATCGCAAGAATCATCATGAATCCACATAGCCTTAAAGCGCTAAGGCTTAATACCCTTCTATTTAGCTGAGTTGTTCTCTAGAGCATGCAATACAATGGGACAATGATCTAATGAGAGCCGAACTAAATGTTCCACTTTTGCATGAGGAAACAGAGATAACCAATCATCGGTTGTAAGAAACCTGTCCAAGCGCTCTCGAATCTTCTCACTTCCTTTCATGCCATTATCCCATATAAACAAATCTCCTCTATAACCCAAGTCATGGAAATGGCAGTAATCCACTACAGCTTTAAAATCACTCATACATTACGAGTTACCGAGCTCCACCTGCCTTCTCATAGTCAAATAAAATTTCATTAAAGTCTTCGAAACATAACCAAGGAAGGGAGGACTTTATCTTAAGATCAGACAATAAATCCCAAGTTTTAGATTTGTTTACCAACTTCGGAAAGCCATAAATACCACACCCTCTCCATAGCTCTAACCTTGTTTCACTCAACACCTTAAAATCAATATGATTACTAGAAAAAGACAGAATTGAAATCTTTATTTATTTTTTCCATATCAATATTAATCCTCCACTACGACCTATTGAATCAACAACAAAAAAGTTAAAATCTAAGAAACTCAACCGAAGACCTTCAAGTTCAACAACTCTCATCCTGGTCTCCATTAAAAATCCTATGTTCAGGCAAGGCACTTTAAAAAAGTGCTTGAGGGCATGAACCGTCCAAGGGTTGCCCAACCCCTAGAGGTTCCAACTTAATAGATTCATAATTCTTGGCGGGGTTGCGTAGCAACCTCCGCCATTAGAACTGCATGATTATCAATCTCCATGCACATTTTCTTCCCCTCTCGTCTGTCTTTTTCAATACCCATCGTCCCACTATTTAAATCAACATACTCAACTTCTTTTCTTTTACTTTGCATAGGCAACTCATAAGGACCTAAGACTGGTACCTGCGTTAATTGACAATCTCGAACAACTTTGAAGCGCTTCCACTTGCCCTTAATACGCCCCTTGCTAGCACTGCCCAAATTCTTAGAATTTTTTTTTTGCCAGCTCCTTTGTCACTTTTTTCACCAGTACGAGACATTAGGAACTTTCCTGGAGCACCCAAAGAAAACACTAGAGATGTCACCAACTGCAAACCCTTATCCACATTCTGATGTTGAACCTTAATTTGTGATTCATTACCATCGATCAATCCTGCAATCCTCTCCTCCATCACCTGTTTGCCAGTTTCAGGGATAACTGAAACTGAGTCTGTAATTGGAGGATTTGACCTTGACGACTGTGTTTCCTTTGATTTATCCCCTCCCTCCTCTGAAATTATGAAGTTCAAATTATTATCCACAAAAAGCTACCTTCTATCTAACTCACTCCCCTCCTTCTTACTTCTTCCCTCTTCCTCAGGTCGAGAGATCTCAGCCTTTTTGTGCCACCGCACACCAGTACCACGAACAACGTTCTTGTTTGGGGTTGCACTTAGATATTTTCCATACGGCCACTCGTTTTCTTCAATATTCTCCAGTTTCTCCTCATATTCATCCTCAATATGATCCAACAGACCACACCAAAAATAAAAAATTTTTAAATGCTCATACCTGAAATAAACCCAAATCTTTTCCCCTTTACTATTGATCACCACCGTGCCCCTCGTGATTGGTTTTAGAACATCAACCTCCACCCTTACTCTCATATACTTACCATTGGGAGAGAAATTTGCCTTATCAAGTTTGATCACTCTACCAGCTTTTGACCCTACCTTCATCACTGCCTTCTTATTACGTCTATTCAACGACAATTTATAAATTTGCACCCAAAATTCATAACTATCCAACGCAACTTCAGAAGGTTGTATTGCCGCATCAATTTCTTTGAGAATAATAAGGTGTTTATTAAAGTGCCACGGACTATCTCGAAATATTTGCGTTTTGTCATTCTTGGACTTGAATTCGCAAATAAAAGCATGGGATGAGATAGCCTCAATTTTAAAACCCCTCTCTAAATTCCATGCAGCCTTCATCGCACCTTGAAGCCCTTTTAAACCAAAAGGTTTACCCGACAATATTCTACCCACAAGACACAGCTCGTTATGAATAGCATTACCATCCTCGTTATTATTCCCTAGGTCTACTGCCTGATCCTCATTTTTAGTTAAAGAAAACTTACTCTATAGGATTTCGAGTTCGTTTGCCATTATGAACCACTGCAATCGACCCCGCAAAACTCTGAGCCTTCGGAACCCTGGACCACTTGTACACTGATAAGAAAGTTAAAACCCTATTCCAAAACAAAACAACGAGACACAAAGAAAAGGAGTTAATGAAAGAAATAAACAAAGAGACCCAAAATTGTCAAAGAGAGAATAA
>CATIWM010270562.1:0-65803 GCA_949671775.1 Mallotus repandus
AATATGTAACAAGTTTACAATCCTTATGATATATTTGTAACATCAACAAAAAAAAAAAAACTAAACAAAATAAACAAAAATCAACAAACCGAAATAACAAAAAAAAACTTAAAACAACAACTGAAACAATCAAACAACAAAAATCAGCAAAACTTTATATTTTTTATTGTTGTTTATTTTTATTTTTTTATTAAAATGTCTAACAACTTCTTTTTTTAAAAAAAATTTGATACTTATTGATCATTAATATGTAACAAGTTTACAATTTTTATGATGTATTTATAACATCAACAAAAAAAAATAAAAAAAAATAAAAAAAATCAACAAACCGAAATAATAAAAAAAACTGAAACAACAAAACAATAAAAATCAACAAAATTTTATGTTGTTGATTGTTGTTTATTTTTGTTGATTTTTATTATTTTTTAAATTATTTTTTCATTATTAATAATAAAATTAAGGACATAAATAAAATTTTTACTTTTATTAGTATTAATGATAAAAATAATAATTTTTTTATATATCTCATAAGTTTTATTATTTTTTATTGTTATTTTTTTATTTTTAACAAAAATCAAAAAATATAAATAAAGACAAACAACAAAAACAATTGAAAAGCAACAACTGAAATAACAAAATCGACAAAAATCAACGAAAGCAACAAAAAATTGTTGTTGTTGATTTTTGTTACAGTTTGTTATTTTTTCAGTTTTTTCATTATCAATAATAAAATTAAGACAATAAATATAATACTTACTTTTATTAGTATTAACAATAAAAATAATCATTTATTTGACATATTTCATAATTTTTTGTTGTTATTCAAAAAAAATTATTGGAGACTAAGTTTCAAAATTAAAAAATTATTATTTAGAATATAAAATAAAAATTATTTAAAATATACAAATTAAATGACTAAGAAAATAAGAGACTCCGGAAAAATGGATGGAAGTTTGCCTTTAGTTTTCTTTTGAAGGTCGCAATAAGCTTTACCCCAAACAAATGACAACTGTTATGGTCCAACTTCTCCAATCTATGGAATGCTGGCAACACATTCGATGAAACAACAGTTAATAATTTTAGGCAAGCATAAATTGTCAAGGATTTTAGTTTAATATATATATTAAATAATTTTAATATTAATTATATACGTTCAAATCATTATTTAATTTAAAATTTAAAATATAATTTTGTACATGTATTTAATTTTTTTTTTACTAAGAAAAAAAATTGTGATGGAAATAAATCTTAAAATGATACATAAATGAGCCAAAAGATTAAAACTGAAAAAAAAAGAAGCTAAAAATGAAAAGTGAAAAGATAAAATTGAAAAAAACACATGGGTTAGATCGCTGACGAAATTAAAATGGTCAAAGAGTACATGGGGTGAAATTTCCTCTTAATTTTAAGCATTTCCAAAAATACCTTTGGATAAAGCACAAATTGAGGAAAGAAAAATTACACTCATTCTTGCTGTGAAATACCCAGCAGCTGAAGATTATCACTTTATCAGTTTGATTCATATAATAATAGGAAGAAGAAAGTTATTTGTTGCGGTCCGCTATTCAAATGTACTATCATCTTTAAAAAAATTTACATCGTTTTGCAGCTGCTATGCGTATATCAATTCTCTAACAGGAATATGTAGTGGAATTGAAAAGGCCAGAGTAAATGCTGTAGGTGTACGGTTGTTTAAAAAAACAAGCATCTTTGATGCCTACCCGAATCTTGTTTTCGTGATATACTCAAAACTCGGAGGAGGATTGATGATGGAAGATTACTAAGAATCAGTAAAATGTCAATACGAGTGATTGTTACAAACGGTTAACGGCAGTGATGTGAAAAAATCAACTAAACATATTTCCTTTCAACAATGCATGAGTTCTTCTGTCCATACCCCAAGATTAATCTACAACTGCCACTTCTCCATTGCACAAAATTCAACAGATACAAGTATTCTGTTTCTGTTCCTAATTTCGTAACAGTCTGAACTTTACAAGACTTATAATGGACCCTACCAAAATCCACCTGGAATGCCTCTCATACTGAGTCTAGTCTACAGCTTACATATACAACAGCTGATCTGAAATCACAAACACCCAAGCCATAATTGCAGCAAACCGTGAATGCTATAAATTGAAAAGAAATCTCATACACTTTTGTAACGTGCATGTTGAGACTCTCTTGAAATGTTTCAACTGGTTGCAGGACCGAAATTGAAGAGGAAAATAAGGTATATTCCCAGAGCATAAAATGGAAAACTTGAGAAGGGAAAACACACACAAAACAACGCCTTCAGAGGCACTTCAATGCCTGAACTTGCATATTCCACGGCGATTTTCTGCACAAGAATCACGGAGAGACTGCATCATGGAACACACTACAGGGTCCTTACCCAATTCTTTATCCTGCTCCTGCAAAACTCAATTATTGTAGTTGGTGAATATTAAAATATAAAATGCATAATGCATGCAGGTTATTATGCATGTCCAAGAGAAAGAAGAGAGGGAGTAATACCACTTTAGAAAGCCGTTCTTCAAAATGTGAAGAATTAGCATCAGCAGGCATGAATATCTTTCTGTAAGCCATTCTCAGACTCCGAATCTATATGCAGGTCATAAAAAAACATAATAGGAGAAAGAACAGTTGATGTAAGTATCAAAGATATGGAAAGCATAAAAAGGAGACGTAAAGAAGAATAATAACTGCATCTGCTTGGTCATGACTTTGCTGATGTCCACAGTTCAAAATTGGTGCTCAAATATGAAAAGATTTCAAAGCCAGCTTATACATGTCAAACAAGAGGCAATTCCTGCACAGATCTCCCTCTTTACAATAGTTTATACTTCTCAAATACACGTCAATGAAACATTTACTACTCAGATCCATAGATCAACTTGTACAAAATACCCTAGGGAAGGATGGAAATGCAACCATTACAACCAATAAGACTGCTGCATATAAAGCATAATCTCTCCTCTCCTTAACAGTAGCTGAGAAGTGAATTATGAATAATTGAAGCAACTATTAAAAAAGAACAAACGCAAGCCAGGACAATCTTTCGAGTGAAAGTTTTCATAAGTCTTTTCTTTGTTGCACCATCATTCTTGAGTATGTATTGCATTGCATCCCATCAAAAGGGGCTCCTCACATAAATCAGGCACCTCAAGCCGATATCATAGAAACCAAAGGTGACTATGCAACTACTAGAATATCACTCCAAAATCCATCTCCCCAGAAAGAAACCATGCAACTTCATAAAGCATGGCTGAGAAAATACTAAATCAATCATGCATGAAATTTTGCTAAAACAAATCTTTCTGACATTTTGCATGTTATAGAGAGGAAAAAAATGGTTGTAAATTTTAGCAGATCTGTGGACTCATCAAAATAAAAGTAGATGCCAACCTGTGCAGCTGTAAATCCATTTCGCCGAAGACCCTCCAAATTCAGACCACGAAGCTCAGCTCTTTCACCAGCCACCATTGTGTACTTAGGGACATCTTGTGAAACCTTCAGTGATGACACAATTTTCATGATGAAGATTTTTTCTTGATTTGTTTTAGCATACTCATGTCAAATGTATTCAGAAAAACACATGGCTATGCAACAAGGAATTTCTTATTCTGGCAAGTTTGTGCTGTTGGACACCAATAAGTATCAAAATTAGTGTGTTGACATGCCCATGCAAAGCATCCACATTGCAGACCAACACCCATATGAGGTTCCTTGATATATGTGAGATTATATAAAAGAGTGAAAAAGAACAAAGATCATACCACAGATCCACCGCCAATGAAAGAAAATGAACCAATATGGCAAAATTGATGAACAACAATACCGCCAGCAGTGTGAGTATAGTCCTACATTTGCAGCACTTCATTCAGTTTCCAATAAGACACACATATAGAACATTATTACATAAAATAATGTATCCTAACTATCATGTTTTAAGCTAAGGACTTACTTCCACAATAACATGGCCAGCTAGAAGAGTATTATTAGCAAAAATGTTATTGTTGCCAATGTTGCAATCATGGGCAATATGACAAGACCCCATGATAAGATTGTTATTTCCAATGATCTGCATGTGTAATGCTTGTCAGAACATAAACATGGGGAAACTATGACTATAGCAAACAGAGAACATCAGCACCATGACCATACTGTTTGATCACTTGACTTCGAAGATAGGTGAATTGAAGCATACTCTCTGATTTCATTGTTATCCCCAATTTGAAGAAAACATTCATCCCCGAACTAAATGCATAAACAAACAAAATAAAAGAGGCTATCTCAGTTTGGATAACAGCTTCATATATCCTCGAAATTCCAAGCAAATGGAAGAGATGCTAGTTATAAACAGAAATATGTAGGACGATAATGATGGTGACCAAACTCTTAAGGAAAGATGAAGTAGAAATTTTGTCAAAACAAAGAAATTTAGTCGAAACAAACCTTATATTTCAAATCTTGACATTTAACACCAACCACAGCATGGTGACCAACTACATTATTGTCTCCTATAACAGTACGTCCAGGAAGATTGTCACCAACAACAGCGCCACTGCTTGAAAGACGCCATTATTTTTCTTAAATCTTCCACATTAGCGTATAGGTATATTGTTTGGAATAAATCATACACAAGAACTCAATTCAATAGTTTTTTTTTGCAAAATCGTATCATTTGTGATATGATTTCAATTCTATGGAAATGTCCTTCAAAATATCATTCCTTTGAATTAACTATGAAGGAATCAAATTGTAGCATTCAATCAAATGAGTAAATAAATAGAAGTTAATTGATTTGAACACTATGATATAATTATAAATGTTACGATGTGGAGAATGAATGAACTTACGTCATCAAAGTACAACGCTCACCCAGCTCTGCATTACCAAAAACATGGCTGTTAGCATACAGCTGACAACCATTCCCAAGCTTACCAGAAGATCCGACGGTGCAAAAAGGACCAATAGTAACACCCTGTAAATCTTGATCAATCAGCTCAAGAATTTAAAATTCTTGTTCGAATAAAAAGGGTAAAGAAACAAAACTGAAGCTAACCTGGCCAATTATGGCGTTTGGATGGACGATAGCTGAAGGGTGGATGAAGGTGGAAACACCTGCTTCACTCTTGTTATTAGTAACATCTGAGAGTGAAGCGGAGCATAATCGGCGAAGAGAAGGAGAGGAGAGAGCAGAGAAAAGAGGTTTTTTGATTTTGAAGATGGAATTCTTCATTGAAATGGAACTTTAAAGAAAAAAAAAAAAAAAAAGAGCCCGTCTCCTCCCGAGTGACTTCAGTGCCAGAGAAGAGCCATGCAATTTTCAAATTTCTTGGTCAATTTCAGAACCCAGTTGACAGTTTGGCGGAATTTGAAAATTTTTTAATTCATGCTTAAAAATTTGGCCTTTAAAGCTAATTTCTTTTTTCATGGAATACATAATAAAGGCCATAACTTTGGCCAATATTGATGAACAGCAGTGGAAATTCGAGCGTAAGAAAGATTAATTCTTTTTAATACAATCAGTCTATAATCTCTCAAAACTAATACAACTTAATTACAAATAATCAAAAATTTATCCGCAAGGAAAAAAAAAACGAATGTTCAAAGAATCTAGATGACACAGGATTAACAAAGGTTCAACAATAAAAAATTTATATATTTTTTTCAATCATTAAATGTCTCTCTCTGCACAAAATAAAATCGCTTTTATATAAAAACTCTGTGATAAAAAAAATTAAGAATAATAACTAACTCATCGTGGACAAATTTTCATTTGTTTCATTGCAAATAACTATACAATCAAGAATCTACTAATCAACCTAGTAATTTAATGGACCAGAATATTAAATTGGAAAAGTTCAGTGAATTCTGAATTACGAGTTCTAAATAAAAAAAGAAAAAAAAAGTGTAATAGTACTTTAAAAATGCTCCTAACAAAAACTCTTCTCTGCTATATATATTACTCCATTTAAGCCGCACTTGCCGTTTCTCGGTGATCTTCTTCCTCCATTCGTTAGAATTCACAAAAGATTGCTTGAATTCATCACAATGTCACCTTCTAACATCCGTAGCACCTTCACAGAACAACACACACATCAACATGAAGTTCCAACGGTTTTTATTATTACATGGAAATAGATGGACAGCTATGTTCTCTGACCTGAGAGATGCGAGGCCTTGATTGACAATCTCGACGAATGCACAATGAGGCACACTGCAGCATGTTTTGCACCTCTTGTCCCGAGTAGCAATTCTTTAGGCGTGGATCCACCAGTTCGTGAATAGCTTGCTTTTCTAGGAGTGGACGTGCCTGCTCCACATCTCAGACATAAGCAAGCAATGACCAAGATTGAACATAAAGCAATTATTCTGCAACTTAACAACAATAGTACAGTTATCAAATACGCCCTAATTTTCACCATCATATCATGTTTGTTTCTACACATTTAAAGCCTCAGTTCTTGAACACATACCCATTCAGTTAGGCACTGCTGGCCTTTAGGTCGTTTTAAATCAATAGCTTTCCCGCCCGTAACTAGTTCCACCAATACTACCCCAAAAGAATATACATCAGCTTTTTCTGTGATTTGGCCACTTTGAGCATATTCTGGAGCCAAATAGCTGCATGAGCCAGGATTTGGGTTTAAAATATCATTATTTAAAGATCCAACAATGGAAGAAAAGAGAACCTTTAAATTACATTACCCAAATGTTCCAATTATTCTGGTATCAACTCCCATGTCTCCATTTGGTTGCCACCTTGCCAGTCCAAAATCTCCAACCTGACATCCAAAAAATATAGAAGTCAGTTTAAATTTATTCTGTTAAAGTGATAAATGACCAGAATTTCATTAAGCTACAACACGAGACACAAGAAAACAAGTGCACGTATAGCAATGCCAAATCAAGGAGGACACAAGAGAGAGGCAATAGAATGGCGCACCAATGGTTCAAAATCATGGGTGATGAGGATGTTGTTAGGCCTCATATCACGATGGACAATACAACCTACTCTACACTCTTCATGAAGGTATCTCAGCCCTCTAGCTGCTCCAACAGCAATTTTTTGTCTTGCAGACCATTTCAGTGGATCTTGATCACGTCCTGCAAATATCAAACATTATAGTTGACTACATTGCCATGGGAAAAGGGAATACAGTACTTCAGTTCTGAAGAACTTCTATGGCAAATGAGTGGAAGTTCCATGACCAAGTAAACATTATGTGTTCAAGGAATATTTCGATGAAGCAAGCAACCTTGGTACATTATTTCCACTTCCATTAGAGATATATAACATGCATTGTAGGAGAACTTACCAAAAAGGTGAGAATCTAAAGATCCATTACATATGTATTCGTAAACCAGCAATCTTCTTCCATCCTCCACACAGAAACCAATCAACGTCACAACATTACGATGCTGTGCACAACTCAGAACCTCAACTTCTGAGCAAAATTCTAGATCACCTTGCGAACTGGCCAATCTATGTTGCTTGACAGCAATCACCTGGCCATTCAGTAAGACACCTCGATGAACAGAACCAAATCCACCTTCAGCCAAGAAATTTTCTCCTGAAAATCCATCTGTAGCAAGTTCAAGTTCAGCATACCTAAACCACTTAGGAGGATTTCCAAATGCAGGAGCCTTATGTCGACATACTGAACATAATGGAGGAGGACCGGCAGGCACATGTGTAGACAAGGAAATAGCTTCCCTCACACTTTTGCTTACATTCAGATCAATTGTATAGTTCAAGACTCCAATATCAGGTTCTAGGTCTAATTTGGATAAATTCTCCAGCAACCCTTTGTATGTGAATGTCAGAGCCGTATTCTTGCATTTTTGGATACCATCCAGCAAACCTTTTGTAAGTTCACCACTGGAACTCATGTTATCATCTGTCCATGGCTGAAAATAAAGCCTTTTAGTCGGAGGAGTCTGCTTGTCACTATCCACATCAGATTCAGATTCATACAAACTTTGATTTTCTTCAGTGAATAATAAATGCTCTTTCTTCTGGCTCCCATAAATTCCAGAGATGAAAAAAGGTGACGTCCCCAAATCCGAGCTGGATACTGATGATGTTCCAACCTCTGTGGTAGACGATTCATGTTCTGGACTACTTGCAGGAGTTACATAGGGCCCCCTTAATATGTCAAGCTGGTCATGCTTATCGTCAAAGTCCTTTGAACATGCTTCTATATCAAATGGCAAAGACAAAGAAACTTCAGGTTGCATCATTGGTGATCCAATCAGATTCAAACGAAGCACCTTTGGCTGAGACCGTTTCATAACCACAACATTACATTGCAGCTCTTCCATGCAGTATTTTGTCTCATGTTTCAGATGTCTGTCAATTAACAGGACAAGAAATTTTAGTTGAACAAAAGCACAAATTTTTTATTGAGCTATATGCAAAGAGAAAATTAATGACAATTGTCAAATCAATAACTTCATCAAGCAAACACTCGGTGTGTCAGTCAGACAAACACAATGTCATTCAAGAGAACAAAGTTTACATTTCATTACTTGTCCAATATAACCCAGTTTGATTCAGCCTTCTTGGCTTCAGCTGCCACTGCTCCACATGTTGAACCAGAAACAAGTTTTACCCTGATTTTTACCTGTGAAAAAGAAGCAAATGGTCCAAAAAAGACTCCAGTCTACAAGAGAAGAATGAAACACCTAACCATTTATAAACCAAAAAATGAATGCCCAGACCTTCTCAGGATCATAAACATCATGGATATGACGCAACATTTCTGAGCATGAATCTGAAATATCATCTCTCTGATCTAACTTGGTTCCTGATAATGACTTCCTATTTCCACTAGCGCAGTCACTGGTGAACTTTGAGAAACCCCATACCTTGCTGCCTGAAAATGTATTTCATCCAATTCAGTCATCAGTCTCAGCCTCCTTGAAGTTGATATGACTGGACAGAGATAGGAGGGGAAGAACAAATACTAGAGCCCTTGAAACATAATGCTTAATGACTGTATTATGACTGGGAATTTAATTCTGCTGTAGCTTTTCTATGATTCATGCTGCACGTGTCAAATTTGCTAAAACTCTTAGAAATTCTTTACATGTTCACTAGTCACAAGCCTATAATAGTTTGGTCACAATCCAACGGAAGAACTTACAATGGAAATGGCATATTTCTATACGATACAAGGTTCTTTATAATTTCCTGTAATGTCCTAAAATCAGGGGATCAAAATTCATCAAACAAGATTCAATTCCCAAATTGGATTAAGCTCATGATAGAACTAACTTACCTGAAGAACAATGATATGTACTACTTTGTTGCAAAGATGCTCTGACTATGCTAGGTGATAAATAATACTAATAGACCTCAAAACTTTGAAGAGTACAACCTGGTTGATTATAAGAAAAAGACCTTAATCTTACTTGCACTCAGCAAATGCACGGCAAGCTAGCCTTCGTCACATAAATGTTCTAATAAATTCAAGAACCGCATCCTAACAGAGTTGGTTTTGAGCATTGCTCTTTCAGAGCAATTGAAATAGGGCAATTCACATTAAATTAAGCTTTGCGAAATGGAATAAATGTCATTAACTTCAGGCAATCAAAACTTTAACAATGAAAATCAACATTTTAATTCGATTGGATAGTGAGGGAGACAGATGAAACTGAAAAGAAAATGAATAATTACTTGAGGAATGAGCAGGAAGGACCACCAGAAGCTTAATGCAATCACCGGGTTGAACAACATGAGTCAAAGCCCAAACCAAGGCTGTTCTTGAGATATCTTTTGATGCCTTAACTGCAACCACCACAACTTTTCCAGCCACCACCACATCTGAACAACCTTTCCCATTCATATCTTTCAACCTCTGAAAATCTAACCTTCAATACGCTCCATAACAGAAACCCACAACAAAATTTCCTCACAGAATCAATTCTTGAACCTAAAAAGAGGATAGCATTATTATAAAATCAAGTGGGCAGGTAGCACAGAAACCAAGATTACTGCTTTTCAGACTTTCTTGATAAAAAGCTGTCTACGAGCTCAAAAAGTAGGAAAAATAAGACTTCTTGCACTTCAAGGCACTTTTTTTCCCATCTGGGTTTTAGTTATCTTTTACTACATGTAAATTAAAGAACACTGTAGATAACTTTGGATCAAACAAAACCCATATCAGTTTTTACAAGCACAAGTTCCTTTCATGGAAACTGACTACTTCTTTTTGATGCTGAATCATGTGGAAAGCGTGAGGTTAGAGAAGGAAGGAACAGAGAAGTTGTTGGTTCATGTGCGATGATGATGAGATAAAAAAAAAAACAAACGAAGTTGGCACAGTTTCTTTGGATGGAAACGTGTTGTTTTCTGTTTGTATGAAATTGAAATTTCTCACTTTTGGATCATATATTGCAGATACCAAAAACAAAAATAAATAGAAAGACAAAAACTTGCCAAACTGCCAATGCAGAAAAAAGGAACATAGACAAAACGACAAGAAGAAAACTGCACCTGATTCTTATCCTAATTTTTCTTTATATTAATTCTGAACCCACAAATTTTAATCAGATAATTAGATAAATTATTGGAGTTGGGTTACCAGTAATTAAAAAAAATTCTGTAGGAACCTCTGATAAATGGTGAAAAAAATGTAGAATTTTGCTTTCTTCTATATATTATATTCAGCCACAAATAAATAAATAAAGAGGTTAGGTGCTAGCGGGGGAAAGAATATTGTTTAAAAAAGCTAGCAGTATCTACCAAAAAAAAAAAAGATAGCAGTGTTGGCATTATTTAATTTCTAACACTAATCTCATATTTTACATTTGATGTAATCAATTGTATTGTTGGCAAAAAAAATTGTAAATTTATTTTAATTTTAGCATTTTTTTTAACACTATAATCCAGTATTATTGAGACATAAATAGAGAATAGAGGATCCGAATACAAATTTCTAACATGTCATTAGAAATTTTTTGATCACTAGATCAAAACGTACTGGTAATTTTTTTGCATATTATGTGAAGTTATTTTTGAATGGATTTATTTAATTGAGATTATTTTTTTAAACAATTTTAGTATATATATATTTTTGTCAATTCATTATATTTAAATTCAAATTTTTATTCTTACTAGCCTTTTGGCAGCTGCAATTTTTTTTTTAACTTGCAGCTGCCAAAATTTATTAGCCAGGGTGCACATACCAGACATGATTTTATTTTCTTTGTTTTCTTTTCCTTGGATGGGGAACAGAACATGAGATTGGTAGGGCAAAAGAGACCTACAAGCTCTAAATATCATGATAAATTTCGAGGCAGGAAACCGAATCAACGGTGGGGAGGAAAAATGAATTATTGATAAGAACTTGGTTAATTTATAATATTTACAAATTTTGTAACGGAAAGCTTTTTAATAAATAACATTAATAATAATAATAATAATAATTGACATTAATAACATTAAAGATTGAAGTTACAAAATTTTCAAATTTGAATTTATCATTAAAAATAATTAAATTAGAGTTGTCTTTTTAAAATATATAAAACAATACGTAGGTTTTCGATTTTCCTTGAGATTACATAATGTATTATATTTTTTTAAAGGAATAATAATGTATTAGACACGAAATGATATATATGTTAAACACACAGTTTAAAGTTTAAAGTTAGTAATGTAAAATTCAATATCAGAGATGGAACGTCATGAAAATCTTACACTATAATTTTATTAGATGACATATGATGTTACTGTGATATATTTATTTTAGATTATTAAATTAAAAAAAAAAGAATAATGCATTATATACGAGTATTAAGTAAATGTCTTTTTTATATGTTTGTATCTTTAAAAGAAGAATTATCATTATTCATCGCCGCCCCTATCATCTATATATATAGAACGAATCTTTTTTTTACTTTAATTAAATGACTACTTTAATTAAAATGACGACTTATGGATATGGAAGTTTTTGTTGTATTATGATCTTTGTTTTGATAAAAGTTAACTTTGATGAGACACTCCAAACTAAAAGACAATAAACAACCAACCATGAAGGAAAATCCTCCAATACTCTCCTAAAATAAATAAATAAATTTCATATCAGAAACTTAAAATAGCTAGTCGTGCCACATTAAAACTATTAACACCAATACATACCATGTTATTATACGTGTATATATATATATATACAATTTAGATTTAATTATAAGAAAAAGTTTGATGTTTGATGATTTGAAATGGAATGCATAATTTTTTAAAAAAAATATTAATATTTAGAGTTTATTAAATTTTAATTAATTTAATTTAATTTAATTTAAATAAAATTATAAGGGACGATGAAAAAATTTTAACAATTAATTTAATATAATTGTATACATTAAAATTTAAATTTTTAAAGTGTTTTAATAATTGTTTGTATTAAACACATAATTTTTTTCAATCACGCAAAGAAATGTTTTGCTACTTATAACTGTTCAATTTTGGACCACATTAAGTGGGTTGATTGATCTTTGATGAACTTCGATTGTTGGTGTTTAACAGCAATCATGCTTGAAATTGTTGACCAACTTCTTTTCAAGTGGACCATCTCCTACTTAGTAAAACAATTAATCGACACTTTCTAGGACTATAGATTTTTGGGTTGTTATATAATAATAATTCACATGTCTTTTCTTTTGTTTCAACTTTCTTTTTAATTTGGTCAGATTCAATCTTTTTCTCATTGTTAGGTGCATCCAATCGAAGAACTTGCCAAAGTCATCAACACTACTACTACTACCACTACTGCACCAAGCTTCATTGTACTCCCATGAGATTAGTTAGATTAGAAGGGTCCCTTTGCTAGCTAGTCATTGACCTTATTAATGGCCGTTAGTAATACTCTCTTATTTCAACTTGTAAGTTGAACAAACATCAAAACAAAATTATTAAATTCAAATTTGAGTAGACCCTTTTCTTTATGAATGATCCTGATATGCTAATTTAACGGATATATGTCCTCCATTTGTAATCTAGTAGTTCATGTAATGACATTATAAAGTGAGATAATAGTTTTGATTTTTCAATCTCTCTTGAACTCTCAGTTGTTCAAAAAGAATTCAAAAAAAATATGCATTTCACAAAATTTTTTTTGACAATAATAGACCTATTTTAAAAGTTGTAGTGATAAATATTTTAATATATTTTATAATTAAATTGAATTGATAATAGAAATGTTTTTAAAATATTTTTACTTAGTTATAATTTTTAGTTTCATTAGTGATCCAGTATAATATAAGTAAAATAATTTTTAAAAAAATTATTTATTTTGAATATATTACAACAGATGATTAAATTTTTAACGCATAAACTATTGAAAATATATATTATAAAATTAATTATTAAGAATTTTTGTTATTTTTTTAATTATTGAGTAGCATTGAGGTTTGAAAGGTTTAGAACTTAATTCAAATGAGCTAGCAAAAGCCTGTTAAGCCCAATTCTTGAAGAAATTTCAAATAGAACTTCAATTTGTCAAAACAGTAAACCCAAGCGGCCAAGCCCATGCTAAGGTCATTTCAATTTCAAAATTGAAATGTTGGATGAACAGAAACAGCGTAATCTAACCTTCCAAGCAAGGATTCTTCGGGCGCTTAAAAAAAACGCGACCTGTGACAAAAAAATTTTAAATGTCTCTTTTGCCCATATATACAGGGGTCATCCACTAGGAGGCAGGGATGTTTTTTTTTGGTAATATCGCGTGTGCTGTCGGATACCCGCGATATAAATCTTTATCCTTGTCAGAAATGAGTCACTCCTACTGCTAGCGATCAACAATGGCAGCCAGCGAGAATTCTATAGTTCCTGCTGTTGCTGCTATCGCAAGATTGAAGAGAGAAGACTATAAGCGTACAAAATACGATACCGACTTCTCCAAATGGCAGGTTAGTGTCTGGGTTCAATCAAACTTTTGATCTTTTTGAGCAAACATGAAATCTTGTAGCAGATGCCTGCTTATCTTCATAAAGCTTAATTTAGCTTAAAATTTACTTTCTGATGGTACAGTGCTTCGATTTTTCAGGTTCTAATTGGACCTTGTGACTGGGAAGACCATTATCAAGGGAAAGAAGGAGCAGCAAGATACAGGGTTCACAATCTTCCTACAAGATCAGGTCCTGGTTTATATGAGCTTGGTATAGCAGTTTCTCGATCTGGGTTAGGGTGTGAAGTTGGCAAGATTGACCCAGATGACATAGTGGTGGTTTATCTTGGTCAAGCTGACAATGTCAGGAGCAGGCTCCAGCATTATGGTCGTTCAGGTGCTCATTTGGGCAATAGCTATGCAAGTGGCAATTGGAATGACTCCAAAATTGAGTCTCCCCAAAAAGGACCTGGTCTGTTTGAAGAGATATTCCTAAGAGGTCACTCCATTGTATTTAGATGGGCTTCTGTAAGTACTGCAGTTTTTTTTTCATTTAATGATGTATGATTTGCTTTAACTTGTTTTTCTTGGTTAGTTATATGTGAGTGGTATGTTTGAAATTTTTGTAAATCATTGGAATGTGCTAGCTGCTTTTCTACGATGTATAGCATAACATAAGAATTTAATTCAGTAAATACATAAGAAAGACATATGGATCCAGGAGGTGATAAAAACCTGGACTTGTTGAGTTTTGTTATCTCATTGTGCAAGACTTGTGAAGTTCTTTTAACTCATTGTGCAAAATTTGGTTTAGAGAATGGCAATCTGTATGAGTATTAAGTGATTTTAGACCATTTCAATTGCGTGCCTGTGGTAAAAGAGATCACAGATGGTTTCTGGCCTTTAATGTTAGGGATTATAATTTATCCTTTACATTGCATTCCTTGAATGTGAATAGATGAAAGACAAGAAGAATGCTGAGAGAACAGAATCTAAGGTGCTTGACACTTTTGACTATGCATGGAATAAAGGAAGTAATGGTGCACGTCGTCCCAATGATATCCTGCAGAAATTTAGAAAAATTGGTTCTAGTACCAACAGATTTTCAAATATTTCCAAAAGGATTTTATTTATACATCCAAATCAAGTTGGTATTAAAATTGAATCAACCAAGCCACCTTCACCAGAAAAATGTAAACTTCCTGTTGATGAGGACAACAAGAGTTTCCTCCCTGGTATTTTCAAATTTAGCAGGTCGCAACCAAGATTGATTTTAGACAAATGCAGCATTGATGAGGACTGCATTAAAACATGTGGATTCATCATGGGTGATGCTGTACTTTGCAGAAGGCTGCCAGTTCCAGGGAGAAAAAGGTGTGAAGAACACAGAGGAATGAGAATTTCTGCATCTAATTCAAAGTCCATTGCAGAAGGAAATTCACATTATGTACCTGATGGGCATTTGGCTTCCAGTTCTCACAATGATCAGGACCTGAATACTACATGTGGGGTAAATATAGGTGATGGAAATTTCTGCAGGAGGCAAGCAGTGACAGGAAGGAAAAGATGCAAAGAGCATAAAGGGATGAAGATTAACAGCTGTGTCTCTAAGCCAACAGCAGAAGAAAAAAGCCACATCCCTGCCATCAGCTCAGTAGTCACTAGTTCTGGCTACTGCACAAACAACAATGCCTCAACTTTCATTTGTGGAGCTACTTTGAGCAATGTTTTAGTCTGCAGAAGGCAACCTACAGCAGGAAATAAGCGATGTTGGCAGCACAAAGGACAGAGGGCCGATAGTGCCTTCTCTGGTAGTAGTAGTGACAGCTGTGTCTCTAAGCCAACAGCAGAAGAAAAATGCCACATCCCTGCCATCAGCTCAGTATTCACTAGTTCTGGCTACTGCGCAAACAGCAATGCCTCAACTTTCATTTGTGGAGCTACTTTGAGCAATGGTTTAGTCTGCAGAAGGCAACCTACAGCAGGAAATAAGCGATGTTGGCAGCACAAAGGACAGAGGGCTGATAGTGCCTTTTCTGGTAGTAGTAGTAACAGCTGTGTCTCTAAGCCAACAGCAGAAGAAAAATGCCACATCTCTGGGATCACAGTATTCGCTAGTTCTGGCTACTGGACAAACAACAATGCCTCAACTTTCATTTGTGGAGCTTCTTTGAGGAATGGTTCAGTCTGCAGCAGGCAACCTACAGCAGGAAATAAGCGATGTTGGCAGCACAAAGGACAGAGGGCTGATAGTGCCTTTTGGTAGTAGCTTCTTCTCAAGGTATGACACATTGGCATATGGAGTTGCCTTCCAGGATGGTTCAGTCTGCATGAGAGTTCCAGTTCAAGGAAGAAAGAGATGTGAGCAGCAGGAGGGAATGAGAGTCACCAAATTCTGATATCGACCTGTAACATAAAAAATTAGGACAGATTGATTATAGATTTTTGTTGTACTATTACAAAGGTCTCTCAAGTCCAATCGTCTGGAAAAAAAAAATGTTTGTAGCTTTGTTCCCTAACATTTATGATTAAATCTCTCATGTTATTGTAGAGTCTGGAAGATTAATTGCAATGCCTCTTTCTCAAAAGATCAAAACAAATGTCGTATTGCTTTTGTTTGCAGAGGGATGATTATTTATTTCAATTCAAAAAAGCTGGTTAGCCAACCTCCATTTCAGGCCGAGATTTGGCTTTCAAAGAGGCTGCTATCTATGCAAGTCAATTTGCTAACAAGTAATTCATCCTTGAATCAGACTGCCTAGCCGCAATCCTACTATTCAAATCTTCAGCAGGTGTGAGGTCTTGGGAAGTTGATGTAATATGGGAAGTGATACAAAGGCTCATAGCTATTAATAATAGTACAGAGTTTAGACATGTCTTTAGAAATGGTAATCAGGTAGCAGACTGGTTATCAAGGCATCAATTAGCTATTATCTTTGATAATGATGTTCTTAATGTTGATCCTGTTTTCTTAAATCTGGTTCTTGAGGAGCAGGTTGTGTAATTCTATCTTTCATCAATATATGGTTGTGCCAAAAAAAAAATTGAAAGATTGTCTTGACCAAATCCATTTATCAAATCCTAAAATTCATATGCAGTAGTTACTACTTGAAGCTCGACTTGAGTGAACTTTATGAAAAGTTATTTATGCACTGTACAATAGTTTTTATCACCTAATGAAACTAATAACATTTTAATTAAAATTTAAAATTATAATCTTAAATTTTAAAAGAATTAGGAGGTTTTCTAATTATTATTTAATTATTTACCATAATTATTTGTTATTATTTTTTAACTAAAACACTATTAAAGTATCTCTAACCTACTCTTTATTTAACTTAAACTCTTTATTATAAGAAGTGATTATAAAAAATATGACTCCAACTCATTTTCTAAATCTAAATTATAAATTAGATAGTGAGTTTGACTCTCTACCTATAGAAAATCAAAATTTACTCACGTATGTTTTTCACATATACTCTTGTATTCTATTGGCTTATAGGATAAAACAAAAGAAGGGAAATTAGTGAAATAAAAAAAAGGAAAATTGATAGAAAAAAAGAGGAGATAAAAAATTAAAATTAAATTCTTATAAAATAAAATAAAATGAAAAGTAAAATATAAAAAGTGTATTGAACTTAAACAAAATTGTTTACTCTTTATGTTTAAAAATTCCTTAAAATGCATTTTATTACTTAGAATATACTCTTTATTTTAAAGAGTTGCATTGGAGATGCTCTTATACATTATGGACACCTTTGGTTTGGTCGGCCGACAACGAAAGTCCAATAATGAGATAGTACAAATATTGAATGCAAGAAGACCTGAAACTTTCTTTAGAAATGGACTTGAGAGCCCAAAACCCTAGAACCAAGCCTAAAACCCTAGAACCAAGCCCAAAACCCTAGAACTAGGCCCGAATTACTAAACCCAAGATGCAAGCCCGAGCCCATGCCTTTTGGCCCTAAGGCCCAAGTCAAGCCAGGGTGAAAAGGCGACGTCTCTTCACTCCTGGGCATTGGTGAGGCGTTGCCTCTTTGGTAGCCGACCTACTTTGCATTAAATATCATTTATGGCTGCATTAAGTAAGAAAGGGCCCACATTATCACATATATGGAGATTTGGGCATAAAAATGAGAGGAAAATGATGAAAAATCATGTTCTTTTGTCTTAGCTTGATTTTCTTGGAAAAGAAAAAAGCAAAGGGTTAGGGGGTTAAAAGGGAGTATTGAGCTGGTCATTAAGGAGGTTGGCCATTTTTTTTTTAAAAAAAAAGAGCTAAAAGAAAAAAAAAACATCATTGAGAGAAAAGAGGGAAATAAAAAGAAAAAGAAAAAGAAGAAATAGAGCTTTAAGCTTGAAACTCACTATTTCTTGAGAAAGAAGAAGGATTCTTGCATTCAAGAAGTATTCAGATCACAACTAACCTTTGAGGGCTTAATTAGGAGCTTTTAAACGTGCTTCCATTAATGAGAACTTCTATTTTCAAACTTTAAAGTTCTTCATTTTATTTAAGGTTTTTATTTCTTGATTTTCATTGCTTGTTATTGTGTTTGTGTTCATTTGAAGTCATATGTAAAGCATGATTATGTGAAACATTGATTGTTAGTGGTAAATTTATGTTTATATTGCATCTAGTCAATTTCCTTAACATCTAAGAAACATGTGAATTTCTGTGCCTCTGTTGAATAGGTGACGTCTTTTTCACATTAAGGCAACTTTAAGTCACCTCTTGATAAGAAGGCGAAGCCTCTATGAAGAGGCGCCGCTTCTCTGCCAGAATCCTGCCTAAATTCTCTTCAATTCTTGATGATTATTTTGCATGATTTTTGTTGCTTGTGTATCTATGCCATATTATATCATGATCTTGCATATGATAATTGTGATGTTATGTAAATAAGGCATGAATTTATTTTTAAAATAAGTATTTGTATTCATGTGTGTAAAACTAACAAGTTGGACTTTCCCCATTTCTTGATTTCGTATTTGTGGAAAGTTTAATACTTTCGATTTTGTAGAATTTTAGTATGATTTTCAATTAAAGAGTGTTTAATTTCTTAATTAGTTCTTGAGAGGGTTTATCTTTGGTTTACTTTTGGTTTATTTTCCATTTATTGTATTTCTTATCAAAAGATTGTAATCCTTAATCCTTTCCCCTCTTATTTTGAATGAATGTTTGTAAATTCATTGCAATTATTTGTAATAATTGTTGGGTTAATAAGCATGAAAATGACTAATGTGCAAACTTGGACATTAAATATAATACTGAAAATGAGCGCAATTCAATGATAATAAGGGAATAATCTAATAATCAAAGATAATAAAGTATAAAATGCATATGGAAGCCAACCGCAAGGTTGGGTGGGCATTCAAAAACCTATACCCAGTTTTCGAACCCGATCTCTGATAACGACTTTTGGAAACCTTCGTGGAATCCAGTTGTTGTATAATGTGTCTTAACTTTCATCCGAGTTGTGACTCCATCACCATTTTGGACCCCAAGCGCATTATGTATTTCCTAGTGGGCCTCGAGCTCACATAATGTCGTGGTTGCCAAACACTTGGGCGCGCGCTAGACCCTGCCGCCTACATACATGTTTTAGTATTACTCAAATCTATATTTGAGCTCTAAAGTCATTAAACCGAAAATTTGATAAAGGTTTCCTTCATATTTGAGCATTCACTCTAAATGCTAATGTGTCAAACTATTAAAAATTTTAATTTTTTATTAAAAATAAAATATGTACCATAGTTATTTAGCATTATTTTTTAACTAAAAAACTATTATACATATTTCGATGCTACTCAAATTCTAAAAGTATTTATATATTATGTATTATTCTACCTTAAAACACTCAAAATATTTTTTCCAAACCATTGAAAATTAAAAAAAGTACAGTAATTGCTTAGTATTTTTTTTAACTAAAACACTAGTATACATGCATTAATACTAATCTAATAATTCTAAAAATGAATCTTATCATAACTAAAAAATTATGATAACAAAAATTTTAAAAAATAAAATTAATGTGATATATTTTATTTTTAATTTATTTAATTATTATTCAATTTCAATCATTTATTTAATCATTTTATTTTACAGTCTACGTATTGCATGAATTCATGACTAGTATATATTAAATTCTAAGCTCCAAAATCATTAAGGTCAAAATTTAAAAAATGTCTTACTTCACATTTAAGTATTCACCTTAAAAACTTATGTGTAATATTTTTAAAAATTCTAATTTTTTCTCATAAAAATTTTAAAAAATCATTATTTGATTACAACATAAACTCCTTTAAAACTTAAAACCAGAGGTAGAATCCGATTAAATCTAAACTATTATATTACAGTCTAATTAAAATAATAAATAAAAACAGTAATATTATTGTAGGCAGCGGAGTTCAACGCACGTCCAAATTTTCGGCAACTACGACACTATGTGGGCTCAGGGTCCACTAGAAAATACAACATGGGCTTATAGCCTAAGTTGGAGATGGAGTGGCCATCTGGATGAAACCCAGGAAAACTTTTATAGCAATTGGATTCCACGAAGGTTCCCTAGAAGTCGTCTTTAGAGAATGGGTATGAGCTTTTGGAAGCCCACCCAATCTTGCGGTTGGCCTCCGTTTGTGTTTTATATTTTATTACTTTCAATTATTAAATTATTTCCTTATTAACATGCAAAATTCATTTATCCTCAAACAATTTTTAATTTTTATAATTAGGTCCAAGTTTGCACATTAACCCAATTTCATGCAAATTAAATCCATCATCACAAATTCACAATTAAATTGACAATAAAATAGAATAAATACACATGCAAAAGAAATGGGGGAAGGAGAAAAGATTTACAACCTTTATCACATAAATAAAATAAATAATTAACTAACTAAATAAATAAATAAAGGCGCACACAAAAAAATGGAAAAGGAGAAATGAGTTACATTCCTTTTGACATGCATAAAATAATGTAAAATAAAAGTAACGAAAAATAAAGGAATAAAAATAAAACTAAATCAAAGAACCTGTAAACTAGAATATGTCAAAAAAGGGGACCAAATTACCATCCAAATTCAGTCCTGAAATTCAAATTTAATTAACTCCACAAAGATTAAAAAACCTACAAAAGAAGAATCAAGTTAAGCCCTTAAATAAAATAAAAATGGGAATTAACAAATAACATAACTTAATTAAAACATAGAGATAACATTTTAATGACAAAAGGATAACAAAGCAAACCAAGAATTAAAAAATATATCTTAATAATAGCTAAAACATACAAATTCAAAATAAACAATATAATGATAAACAAAATGATGCAAAAAAGGGATACAATCATGCATAAAATACAGTAAATTAATAGAACCAAACATGTAAAATACACAGGAAGACATTTAATTAAATAACCAAAATAATAAAAGAAATATTATAAAAAGCAAAAAGTAAATGAACTAATTAAATAATAATCATTGCGAAATTAAAAAAAGGTCTGTCTGTGAATAATAAAAAGAAATTTGGAAAGTTTTAACAAGAGAGTAGATTTAAACAAAGATCTAGATTTCTAAATAAATTAATTAAAAAAACAGAAATAAAAATTCAAAATTCAAAACTTAAAGCGGCGCCTTAACGATAAGGCATCAGCATATTGTAATGAGGCAACGCCTTATCGCGTAGGCGTCCCCTTATTACCCTGATAAACTGTTTTAATGGAACTATTTAATTTCAGAGCTTGAAAACGTGAATTATAAATAATAAAATATTAACAAAATTAAAAGCAAGTAAATTTTACAGGAATCAACAACTTAACCAAAACACATATTAAAAAAAAATAACAATTCAGCTTATAAATATGATGAAACTTGATAAAATGAAATGGGGTTACTGTTTGAATGATGAACTGCAGCTCCTGTATTTGGCCCTCAGAGACATTGTATGGCTTGCGAACTAGGACTCATCTGGCCTCCTTCTACAATCCCTTCTTCCTTAGCTTACTTCCAATGCTTTTTCTTCCACCTCTCTCTTCTTCTGTCTAGTTTCTTTTAGTCTTCTATTTTTTTTTTTTGCTTAATTTTTTTTCCAGAATTGCTAACCCCCATATATGGATTCTCCCTTTCCTTTTAAAACCTCATGTCCTCCTCCTTTTTCTCTCCACTCCCCTTGGTCTCTCCACTTGCCTTATTTCCTACTTCTACTTCACACTGTTATTTTGAAGATCATAGCAACAAACCCCAACGTATATTTTTTTAAACAATCTGTTATTAAGGCGCTGCCTTAGTACTAAGGCGTTCCCATTAATGATAAGGCGACGCCTTACTGATGGGTCATGCTACACAATAAAATGAGCCTACTGGGCTTTGGAAGAAGAAGAAAGCTGAATTGGGCATGCTGAGTCCAGTTTGTTCGTATAGTCTTCATCACCGGGCCTGTAGACAGCGGGATTTAGCCCGTGTCCAAGTTTATTGTAACTGTGACACTCTTTGAGCTCAGGGCTCTAGAGAACACACTAACCACTGTCACAAAGACATGGCATGGAGATGAGGAGTCACCACCCAGGGTAATAACTAGGACAAATCGAAGGTGGTGGTAACTCGATTCTCTAATACAAGCTAACACCACAACCAGGAGTTCTAGATACGGAATACCAACTTCTTATGAATTACCATTTTATCCTCTAATTACATGCAATTTCATATAAACCCTAATCAAACATCCATCAATCCCAAAGACAACCAATCATGAAAAAGCATATAAGAAATGCATTCATATAAAACACATCAACCCTAGGTTGGTCTAATTTACATATTTTAATTAAAGTGAGCTAAGTTTACATATTTTAATTTATAAATGGGCCTAAAGCTAATGGGCCTAATTTCTACTCAATTTTATTTAAATGGGTCTAAGTCTATTTATTTTATTTCTAAAATAGGCCTAAGTTTACAAGTTATGAAAAGACCTTAATTATTGGGCCTAATTCCACATATTTTAATCTAATATGATCCTAATTCTATAAATTATGGTAAAAGAATTAATTTAATGAGCTAAGTCTAAATTAAATTAAATTAATCTAAGTGGGCCTATGTCTAAATTAATTAAATAGACCTAAATTATCTCTAACTTAAAATCTAAATTTAATTATGAGTCTAAAAATCAAATTAGTTAATTAAACCCTAATCCTAATTAAATTATTAAACCTATTAGATAAAGTAAATTAAATTAATTAGCCTAAAACCTAAAATTATGAGCTTAAACACAAACAAATGTAAAAACATGAAAATTGATAAAATAATCATAAAAAATAATAAACAAATAAATTAATTAAAACATGCATCTAATGATTTCTAAACTAATTCTAATTAATTATAGGCCTAAAGATCAAATTAATTAACAGACAAATAAAATAATTAACAAGCACCCTTAATTCTGTTGACTTAAAATCTAATTCAATTTTAATAAAAACCCTAATTATCTCTATAACCATTGATTTTAATTACTTACCCAATTGAAACCCTAATTACTAATCAATCAATTAAAATAAAATCTACAACACATATATGATTTCTCATGGATTTTCTCGATTCAATCATGCGTTCATCCCCACCAAAACATGAAACAAAATAAAAAAAAGAGGTTAGAATAAATTAAAAGTAAAGAAAATTAAATAAAATAATAAAATCAAATAAAAAGAAAAAAGAAAGAAGATGTATGAGAATTGATGCAGTATTTATTTGTCCCTAAGAGTAGTGTGAATCACCGTTACTTTGAATAAATCTTCAACAGTTGAACTTTTTTTCTCAAAGGCTTACTGCTCCTTTAAAACAATACGTAAAAGATAATTTTTTTAGCTCTGTGTACGTAGGTGTGTGTTGCCTCTCCAAAAAAGGTTTTTTTTTTTTTTCCACAGGAGAATTAAGTTGGGTTCATATAGAAAAACCCTATCTAAAAGACGTATTCTCCAGTAAGTTACAGGAGATAAATTTTTGGTTTAAACATGACTTTTATTTCTAGAAAAATCCAGATAAATCCTAGAAAAAGAATTTATCACATCATTCCACCAATCATAAATTAAAAAATAAATTTTTATTTACTAAAAAAGAAAAATAAAATAAAAAAACACAGATGGACGCCATTGGAAGAGCATAATCCCGATCGGGATTATGTATTTCCGATCGGTTCAGTTTTTTTTAACTTTTAATTACAAAAAGACACCTAAAAGAAATAAAATCTAACAAATTAAGTACTTTAAGAACCAATTAAATCCCCTTGAAAATGCATCTAAATCTTTTGAGATTTCAAACTTCAAATATTGAAGATCTATTTATAATATTTTCATCATCGGAGTCCTCTGTCACATCCATACTCTAATCATCCCGAAATTAGGTGCTTACAGGGTCTCTGCTTGCGAGCTGGGCAATTTTCGTACCGACAATCATCATAAATGATTTAGATAATCTAAATCGGTATTTTCAACATTAAATTATATTTAAATCGAAATCCTTTTATTCTCATAATTACATCTCCATTAAATTATATTGCATTAGCTCATAATGTAATTGGAGAATTTCTATTATTAAAAGAAAAACAAAGACTTTTTCTCTCTCTTTTTTTTTTGAAATTGTACACAAAGCATATGTTGGTTTATATTTTTTTTATGTTATCTTATTAGATAATTAATATATACCTTCTTCATCTATTTACTCTGTTTACGAAATGTCAACAAGCCATGATTAAATGTAAATTCATTATCTAATACTTGATTAACTTGTGTTGATTTTTTCTTTTATATAAAATCGTCTTCTAAGTATTAGAATTATTGTATGTAATATATGTAGTAAACTAGGAAGTAGTTCACACAACGTACAGATTCACGACTAGTATATAAATAATTTAAATTTGTATTCCTGCAATTTTAAAAGAATTAGGAGGTTTTCTAATAATTATTTAGCGCATTATGTATATGCAATTTGAATTGAAAGATCCATTTAAGTGAAAACAATCAGTTAGTGATAATCAATAATTTTTTTAATAATATATATAAATATGATTTTGTGGTTAGCCTATATTCTCTCTTATTGGTAGGGAAGATGAAGTGACACGTGTCGTCGCTAGTAGCCTTTGGCCAAAACTCACTGTTTTAAGATGTCACATTTCACAACAAATCCTATCCGCCAAATACGAAATTGTCCAAAATGCTACTTTGTCTCTGATTTGATCTTACCAGGAAAAAAAAAAAGAACGTCAGCTGGCAAACTTCGCTACCCATCCATGCCACCTCCGCCGACAATAAATGACTTGAACGCAACTAACGAAAACAAGGCATGGGTGTGGGCCAAGATTAAAGCAAAGGCTTGCCGTGATGCAGAATCAGAGCCAACATTAGCTAGCTACCTCTATTCAATAATTATGCCTCACTCGTCCCTTGAGCAATCTCTCTATTTTCATTTGGGTAACAAGCTTTGCTCATCTACACTTTTTTCCACTCTATTATACGATCTTTTTCTCAATACCTTCTTTTCAGACCCTTCTATTTGTACTGCTGGTGTTACTGATCTTAGAGCTGCTCACGTTCGTGACCCTACATGCGTCTTGTTTTCACATTGTCTTCTTAACTATAAAGGGTTCTTATCTTCTTAACTATATATGTTAGAATTCAAATTTTCAAAACGTTATTAAGCGAGAATAATTTTTTGCCAACTGATTCAATAATTGTTGGTATTAAACACAAAAAAATTTTCAATCATGAAAAAAAAAGCTTTGCTACTTATAACCGTTCAATTTTGGACAACATTATTTCACATTTAGTGGGTTGATTGATCTTTGATGTACTTTGATTGTTGGTGTTTAACGATAATCATGCTTGAAATTGTTGACCAACTTCTTTTCATGTTGACCATCTCCTACTTAGTAAAACAATTCATCGATACTTTTTTGGACTAAAGATTTTTGGGTTGTTATATAATTCACATGTCTTTTCGTTTGTTTCACTTTCTTCTTAATTTGGATAGATTCAATCTTTTTCTCATTGTTAGGTGCTTCCAATCGAAGAACTTCTAAAAGTCATCAACACTACTGTGGATACCTTTAGTTTGATTGGCCCGCAACGAAGGCCTAATGATGAGCAATTCAAAATTTTGAGTGTAAGAAGACCCGAAGCCTTCTTTAAAACTAACTCGAAAGCCTAAACCTAGCCCAAAACCCCTAACCTAAGTCCAAAACACCAAATTTGAGCCCAAGCCCACTGGCCCAAGCCAAGCCTGGTAAAGAGGCGATCACCTCTTCACCTTGGGCCCGATGAGACGACGCCTCTTTAGTGGCTGACTTAACTTTGCATTAAATGTATTTTGCCCCATTACACCCCTAAGTGGACCCACATATCTCTAGCCTATAGATTTGTGTGTGAAAGGATGACTTTCAAAGCAGAAATGGAGTGGAGAGGATAAGGGGAGTAATGGAAAATGATGATTTCTAGTCCTAGTTGCTTTTTGCAGAATTGAGAAAGGAAAAAAGGAAGGCTGAAATAAAGGACTTTAGGGTTTGAGAGAGGAGGTTAGACACTAAGAAGAGACACTAGAGAACACAAAAAAAAGAAACACACTTTGAGAGAAAGAAAGAAAAGAAAAGAGAGTGAAAAGGGAGTGAAAAATAAGAGTTTAATTAAGGAGAGTGCTTTTTCTTGAAGGAAAAGAAGGTTTCTTGCATTTAAAGTACACAAACTTATAAACCAAGCTCTGAGAGCTCAGTTAGGAGCATCAAACGTGGTTCATTCAGTAAGAATTGCTATTTTTGAGCTTTTTAAGTTCTTATTTCCCTAAAACTCTATTGAAGTGCTTGCAAACCACTCAATAATAAGGAAATAATCAAATAATCAAATGTAATAAAATGCAAAACAGACATGGAGGCCAACCGCAAGGTTGGGTGGGCTTTCCAAAGCCCATACCCAATTTCCAAACCCGATCTCTGAAGACAGTTTCTAGGTACCTCCGTGGAATCCAGTTGCTGTAAAGTGTATCCTGACTTTTATCAGGGTGGCGACTCCATCTTCGATATGGGCCACGAACCCATTTTGTAGTTTCTAACATGCCTTGAATTTGCACAATATCATAGTCGCCAACACTTGGATGCACGCTAAACCTCGCCGCCTACAACAACTACTACCACTACTACACCAAGCTTGATTGTACTCCCACTCAGTTTAGTTAGAAGGGTCCCTTTGCTAGCTAGCCATTAGTAATACCCTCTTATTTCAACATGTAAGTTGAGCAAACATCAAAAAAAATTATTAATTCAAAATTGGGCAGACCCTTTTCTTTATGAATTATCCTATGACTTGATATGCCAATTGAACGGATATGTATATTTCACACAATTTTTTCAATAATAATAGATCTATTTTAAAAATTGTAGTGATAAATATTTGAAGTTATTTTATAATTAAATTGATTCGATAATAAAAAAAATTTTAAAATATTTTTACAATTTAAATGAACCATTTATTTAATTATAATTTTTATTTTCATTGGTGATCGAGTATAATATATGTAAAAAATTTTATAAAAAAATTATTTATTTTGAATATATTACAACTGATGATTAAATTTTTAATGCATAAACTATTCAAAATATATATAATAAAATTAATTATTAAATAATACATACGGAATGGTCAAGAATTTTTATTCTTTTTTTAATTATTGAGTAGCGTTGAGCTTTGAAAGGTTTAGAACTTAATTCAAATGAGGTTGCAAAACCCTGTTAAGCCCAATTCCTGAAGAAATTTCAAATAGAACTTCCATTTGTCAAAACAGCAAACCCAGACGGCCAAGCCCATGCTAAGGTCATTCAATTTCAAAATTGGAATGATGGATGAACAGAACATTCTAATCTTACCTTCCAAGTATGGTTTCTTCGGGCGCTAAAACAAGAACACCTGATTAACGGTCATTATCAGAAATGAGTCACTCCTACTGCTAGCAATCGACAATGGCAGCCGGCGAGAATTCTACAGTTCCTGCTGTTGCTGCTATCGCAAGATTGAAGAGAGAAGACTATAAGCGTACAAAACACGATACCCACTTCTCCAAATGGCAGGTTAGTGTCTGGGTTCAATCAAAATTTTGATCTTTTTGAGCGAACGTGAAATCTTGTAGCAGATGCCTGCTTATCTTCATAAAGCTTAATTTAGCTCAAAATTTAGTTTCTGATGGTACAGTGCTTCGATTTTCAGGTTCTAATTGGACCTTGTGACTGGGAAGACCATTCTCAAGGGAAAGAAGGAGCAGCAAGATACAGGGTTCACAATCTTCCTACAAGATCAGGTCCTGGTTTATATGAGCTTGGTATAGCAGTTTCTCGATCTGGGTTAGGGCGTGATGTTGGTAAGATTGACCCAGATGGCATAGTGGTGGTTTATCTTGGTCAAGCTGACAATGTCAGGAGCAGGCTCCAGCATTATGGTCGTTCAGGTGCTCATTTGGGCAATAGCTATGCACGTGGCAATTGGAATGACTCCAAAATTGAGTCTCCCCAAAAAGGACCTGGTCTGTTTGAAGAGATATTCCTAAGAGGTCACTCCATTGTATTTAGATGGGCTTCTGTAAGTACTGCAGTTTTTTTTTTTATTTAATGACGTATGATTTGCTTTAACTTGTTTTGCTTGGTTAGTTATATGTGAGTAGTATGTTTGAAAATTTTGTAAATCATTGAAATATGCTGGCTGCTTTTCTACGATGTATGGCACAACATAACAATTCAATTCAGTAAATACATAAGAAAGACATAATGGATCCAGGAGGTAATACTAAACCAGGACTTGTTGAGTTTTGTTATCTCATTGTGCAAGACTTGTCAAGTTTCGATTAACTCATTGTGCAAAAGTTGGTTTATAGAATGGCAATCTGTATGGGTATTAAGTGATGCTACATGCTTGAAAATGCACCCATCATGCATGATTTTAGATCCATTTCAATTGCGTGCCTGTGGTAAAAGAGATCACAGATGGTTTGGATTTCTGGCCTTTAATATTGCGGATTCTAATTTATTTCTTACATTGCGTTCCATGGATGTGAATAGATGAAAGATAAGAAGAATGCTGAGAGAACAGAAGCTCAGCTGCTTGACACTTTTGACTATGCATGGAATAAAGGAAGTAATGGTGAACGTCGTCCCACTGATATCCTGCAGAAACTAAGCAAAATTGGTTCAAGTACTAACAGATTTTCAAATATTTCCAAAAGGCTTTTATTTATACGTCCGACTCAAGTTGGTATTAAAATTGAATCAACCAAGCCACCTTCACCAGAAAAATGTAAAATTCCTGTTGATGAGGACAACAAGAGTTTCCTCCATGGTATTTTCAAATTTAGCAGGTGGCAACCAAGATTGGTTTCAGAAAAATGCGGCATTGATGAGGACTTCATTAAAATATGTGGATTCATCATGGCTGATGCTGTACCTTGCAGAAGGCCACCAGTTTCAGGGAGAAAGAGGTGTGAGGAACACAAAGGAATGAGAATTTATGCATCTAATTCAAAGTCCATTGCAGAAGGAAATTCACATTATGCACCTGATGGGCATTTGGCTTCCATTTCTCACAATGATCAGGACCTGAATAATACATGTGGGGTAAATTTAGGGGATAGAAATTTCTGCAGGAGTCAAGCAGTGACAGGAAGGAAAAGATGCGAGGAGCATAAAGGGATGAGGATTAACAGCTGTATCTCTAAGCCAACAGCAGAAGAGATAAGCCACATCTCTGCCATCAGCCCAGGATTCACTAGCTCTGGCGACTGCACAAACAACAATGCCTCGACTTTCATTTGTGGAGCTACTTTGAGGAATGGTTCAGTCTGCAGAAGGCAACCTACAGCAGGAAATAAGCGATGTTGGCAGCACAAAGCAGAGAGGGTTGATAGTTCCTTCTCTGGTAGTAGTAACTCCTTCTCAGGGTATGACACATTGGCATGTGGAGTTGCCTTACAGGATGGTTCAGTCTGCATGAGAGTTCCAGTTCAAGGAAGAAAGAGATGTGAGCAGCACAAGGGTATGAGAGTCTACAAATTCTGATATTGATCATAGATTTTTGTTGTACTATTACAAAGGCCTCTCAAGTCCATTCTTCTGAAAAAAAAAAAAGTTTATAGCGTTTGTTCCCTAACATTTATGATTAAATATCTCATGTTAATGTACAAGAATTGAAAGATTTCTTGTCTCGACCAAATCCATATATCAAATCCTAACATTCATATGCAGTACTTACTATTTGAAGCTCGACATGAGTGAACTTTATGAAAAGTTATTTATACACTGCACAATAGTTTTTATAACCCAATGAAACTAATAAAATTTTAATTAAAATTCAAATTTGTAATCTTGCACTTTTAAATGAATTAGGAGGTTTTCTAATAATTATTATTATTTTTGGACATTGTCGTTTATTAGTACATTATAAAATTAAGACTAGTAGTTTTTAGTGTTAGCGAAGGAAATACCGATAGAATTACGAGTGTTAATTATTAGTGTTAGTAGGGAAAGAAATATTAAATTCTCATAGAATCAGCCAAAGATATAATATTTAACGTTGCTACGGATTGAATCTAGAACAACCTTTAACCAATCAGTCTAGACCTTATTGGTGGTTTTCTAATAATTATTTAGCACATTGCGTATAGGCAATTTTAATTGAAAGTATTGTTTAAGTGACAACATTCAGTTTGAAGAGGGTAGGATTCGAACCCCCCACCCCCCTCTTTCCCCGTTGTAATGTTGGAAATTAACCATTTGTACAAATTAAAAAAAAAAGTGACAACAGTTACTTATAGTTAATAATTTTTTTAAGGGTAAAGGTGCATTTTGGCCTCCCATATTTTGCTCAAGGAGCATATATGTTCCCTTTCTTTGTTTTGGCGCAAATAACTTAGGTTTATGCTCAAAAGGTGCATTTTTGGCCCTCATTAATGGTGATCTGAAAATAAAACAGTCGTTAGTCTTTAATTGACGCGGCAGCCATGCGAGCTAGAATGGAGCCCACATGTTCCACGTATGAATTGCATCACATACCCCCAAAACCTTGTTCCTTTTAAGCATTCTATCAAACAATTTATGAGCATCCATTGCACCATCACCACCACCCACAACCCATCAACACCACCATTACCACCAGAAAATCACCACTGTCCATCAACACGACCATTACCACCTGAAAGTCACCACCGCCCACCATTGCATACCCCCAAAATTATTGCAAACAAACAACGATCCTCCATAGACAGTCGAGACAAAAACACAACAAAACCAATCAAAGATCGTCTCATGAGAATGACAAAACACATCCAATGAGGACCGCAATGACAAAACACATCCAATGAGGACCGCAACCAAATATCAACTGCATAAGAACACATCCGCAACACATGAAGACTAGTTTCCTCACAATGACAGTAAAGAGAACAGTGAATACTTACCAAAAAATGATGTTTTTTACTTGTGGTCATCTCTGTGTTTGGTAGTAGCATTCTTATTTGAATCTAGTTTGCTTTGTGAAGACACACACTTTAGGAAGAAATGCCCTCAAGTCACTAGGAAAAACCACAGGCTTGACTCTGTTATAAATATGCTTAGCGCCTTGTCAAATGATGTAGAAGAAGACTTTCAATGACCTAATTGAATCCTCCCCTCCCTGTTTACACTTTCTGGTGTACCTTAAATCAAATAAATCAATTGCATGCTGCCAATGGAAAGTGAAAACTACTTGTATATATTCAGCTCAATTAACTTGTAAGACAATATCACTCATAAATGAACAACATCAATTATAACTTGCAAGAAAATATCAAATTGCTTGGAAAGTTACGCTAAAAGAAAAAAGAGCAAATTAAACAAAGCACAAGAAGAGCAATACTACAACATCTTCTTTTAAGAATAATGCTCTTGAGGAGCTATCCACCAAACACCCCTCTTATCCATGTCGTACCACCGCCTATCGTCCCATTTTGAGCCCAGAGAGAAACAACAAGTAAACATCTACCCAGAGAGCACCTTTGCGAACAATTTCTTGAGTTGCCCAGAGCCCAACAACCTGAAAATCACCACCTGAACCACCTCCAACAACAGATACATTGCCCAACAACATCACTTTTACCTGTGAAAGCCAGTGAAGATTAATAGCAGACTGCACGAAATGCAGAGTATTTGAAGGGAAAAACCGGCCATAATAGAGGAAAATCTTGCCCGTTGTCTGTTTTGATTTTCTGATGGAAAGCTGGCAACGACTTGAATAGAGTGTTGAAATCATTTCCTGGAAGGTCATTCAAGAACACACTAAATTCTGGTGGTGATCGACCCCATTGAGAACATCTTTGTAAACGATACTGTTGCCTTTCTTCGAATTCATCATGATTCTTGGAGTTGAATTCAACTCCAAGTGTGTTTTTTTTTTTTTTTTGCGCTTGAGCTCTTTGCTGCTGCTGTTGCTATAAGTAAAAACGCACCTTGTCCTTTAACTAAATTAATATGAGAATCAACCTCATCAGCACCATCAATGGCAAGCTCAACGACGTGTTTGTTTATGGAACCAGTTCCAAGGCAAAGAACCTATTGATAGAGCTCGTAACCTCTGGTTTCCCCTCTACACTCCTACCCAACTAGAGGCACTACTTTTCCACTTGTTTTCCACTTCCATGGCGGTGGCTTTGCCTATTTGGCGGCCAATTCAATGTCTATCGATGAGTTATGCTACTCACTTGCTCGTGAACTCTCTACCCTTCTCATCTCCATCAATTATCAGCTTGCTCCAGAGCATCGTTGTCTAGCCCATTATGAGAATGGTTTTGATGTGTTAAAGTTCATAGACGAAAAAAAAGTTGAAGGTTTTCCAAGGCATCTCGCCAATCTGGAACAAGTTGTTTGATTTTAATTTTTATTGGTTGTTGATTTTGTGAATTAGGGATTTTGCAATTTTGCCCTTTCCAGTGAAGAGTGAAGAGTGAGCTTCTATGGGCGAAGAAGAGGGTTTAAACGGAGATCATTGCCATGTCATCCAATCATCTAACGGCTCGCACCGACGTTTATGCCATGTCAGCTAGAGGGGGCTTAAATACAAGTTTTGAGCATAAATCTAACTTATTTGAGCAAAAAAAAAAAGAAAGGGGCATATATGCTCCTAGGACAAAACAAGGGGGCCAAAATGCACCTTTACCTTGTTTTAATAATAATATATAAATGATTATGATTTTGTGGGCAGCCGGTGTTCTCTCCTATTGGTAGGGAAGATGAAGTCACACGTGTGGCCAGTAGCCTTTGGCCAAAACTAACCGTTTTAAGGTGTCCCAATTCATAACAAATCCCATCCACCAAAAACAAAATTATCTTCGATTTGATCTAACCAGAAAACAAAAAAAAAAAAGATGCCGACCGGCGACATCCGCTACCCATCTACGCCACCTCCACCGGCAGTAAATGACTCGAACGCAACCAACGAAGACGAGGCGTGGGTGTGGGCACAGATTAAAGCAGAGGCTCGCCGTGACGCAGAATCAGAACCAGCATTAGCTAGCTACCTCTATTCAACAATTCTGTCTCACTCGTCGCTTGAGCGATCTCTGTCTTTTCATTTGGGCAACAAGCTTTGCTCATCTACACTTCTTTCTACTCTGTTATACGATCTTTTTCTCAATACCTTCTCTTCAGACCCTTCTCTTCGTGCTGCTGCTGTTGCTGATCTTAGAGCTGCTCGCGTTCGTGACCCTGCCTGTGTCTCGTATTCACACTGTCTTCTTAATTATAAAGGGTTCTTGGCTTGCCAGGTATTTAATTTAAGTTACTATGGATTAAAAGTTGTAATCTTTCATATATTGTTTGTTTGGAAAGAGAAAAAAAAAATTCAAGAATTCTTTTTTTTTTTACTTCGGAGAAGTGTGTTTTAGTTTTCAAAGTTCAGTTCTTTTTGTGTTGCATTGTGAAAATAAAGAAGTGGTGAAATCATCTAGGCTACTCTGAAACGTCTAAAAAAGGAAGTATTCAATTCAACTGGACTCTATCTAGTCAATTTTCCTGTTTTGGGAAGACTAAAAGGTGTTTTGATAAAATTGAAAAATCATGCCCCAGCTGACATGGTTTTGAAATAATTCATTAAATTAGATTCTTGAACATGATTTTTTTCAAAAAATAAAAAAAAAATTCCTTCATAAGTTAATTGAAATGGAAATTGTTTAGTATAATTGAGTTAAATTCTACCACAAGTATCATTCTAAACTGATGGGGACAAAGACTTCGTGCTGTACGAAAGCATGAAGTTGTGAACTCTTTATGGTTGAAATTATGTTATTATCTAGGATTTAGGATTATGATTGTAAGGATCAATATAAGATTTACAATTTTATGGCTTTGAAGTAGGCTCATCGAGTTGCTCACAAGTTGTGGACAGAGTCACGTAGGCCGCTGGCACTGGCCTTGCATTCTCGGATATCTGATGTTTTTGCTGTTGATATACATCCAGCAGCAAAGATTGGGAAGGGAATATTGTTTGATCACGCAACTGGTGTGGTGATTGGTGAAACTGCAGTGGTAGGGAACAATGTGTCAATTTTGCATCATGTTACACTTGGAGGAACAGGGAAGTCATGTGGTGCTCGACATCCCAAAATTGGAGATGGAGTGTTGATTGGAGCAGGTGCAACAATTTTAGGAAATGTGAAGATTGGGGAAGGAGCTAAAATTGGAGCTGGCTCAGTGGTGCTGATTGACGTTCCGCCTCGAACCACAGCAGTAGGAAATCCTGCAAGATTGGTGGGTGGAAAGGAAACACCTGCGCAGCATGAGGAATGTCCTGGAGAAACCATGGATCATACTTCTTTTATGTCAGAATGGTCAGATTACATTATTTGATTTGATGATCTGATTTTGTGTCCATCCTTTATATTGGTCAGATAATACTTTGTTCTGTATTGCCAAGTTCTCTCACGCTTGGATGGATTTTGATGGCTTAGGCCAACAAGGGGATGTTAAGCTAACATCATATGCCGCTTTGCCTGTTCGTATTGAGCAATAAAACTCATTAGCAACAAATCTGAGTTAAGCAATTTAAACAGTCTTTTTGAGTTAGAGGATTGATATAATTTGAGCACAGTTGCATCAATGCTTTTGTTCTCGTGATACCTCTGTTAAAATTGAGATGTTTGGATTCATGGAATTAACTTTTTCTGAAATGCTTCTCTCACAAGAACTGAAACACAAAGATGCTCTATAACTTGAGAAGTTTTGATAAGAAGCACTTCCTGCAGATTTTGTAGTACCATTCGCCAATTCAGAAATGGGACATCTGCTCTAGCAGTACCATGCAAATTTAGCAGTCATCTTTCATTTCTAATGGATTAATGGTAGCTAGTACTGCAAACTTAGCAGTCATCTTCCATTTCTAATGGATTTATATTAGCTAGTACTGCAAATTTAGCAGTCATCTTTCATCTTCCATTTCTAATGGATTCATCATTCATTTCTATTGGATTCATCTTCCATTTCTAATGGATTCATCATTCATTTCTATTGGATTTATAGTAGCTGATAGCGAATAGTTGTTAGCTAATAAATATGAACCGTTTGGTAAAATTTTGGCAGTTATTGCTATTAGTATGTTAAATAATAGTATAATTTATATGTAAATGTAATTTCATATATTTCTTATAATATTTTTTAGTTATATAAATTATTTAAAAATAATTTATAGTGATAAATAATAATTTATTGTTTTTGCTTTATATTTTTAAAAATGAATTTTAAAATATAAATATTATTGTATAATTTTAAAAAAAATAATTATAGATATAAATATTATAAATATTTAATTATTAATTATAATTTAAAATAATATTTATTTAATTATAAACTATAAAAGATTAATTACACATTTAATTTAAATAAAGTTATTCGTTATTAGTTATTTTTATTAAGGGTAAAATAATATAAATAAAAAATAAATGTAAATCAGCTGTTTTAAAATAGAGTTTATCAAATTCACAGTTTTTTTGAATAAAAGCAGCTAGCTGATTTTGAAGTTTTATCAAACCTTTAAATTGTAACTGATTGAGAAAAAATTTCTATTAATTACCTCGATCAGCTAAATCAAACACATTGATAAAGAATTTGCTTAGGTTAATAGATTAATTTGGGGTAATTTGTGTGGTTTGCCATATTATATAGGCGAGGATGTTACTTTTAAAGTTATAATTTCCTTTTATAATATCGAATCATTTAAATGATTTTTTTCAATTCTTTTTTTTTTTTTGGCATGAACAAATTTGTGGAAATATAATACCTAAAATGAGTAAAAACGTGAACAAATTTGACCTTATCATCTTTAATTAGACACAAGCAATCGCAATAACTAGCCATACTCTACTATAATGGTAAACTTCATAGTTCATACACGTGGGGTAAATCAAAGGCCCTCAAGGCCGTTTGGCAAACGGCACCGTTTGGACTGCTCCAACTCTCCCCGCAGTCCAAAATTTAAAGATAACTATCTACATCGAGCTGCAGATTTCAGCTGTATGTTGCTGATATAGCAATGGCGCCTATGATATCTCTTCAACGAATCGGGGACCCATTAATATTAGGCTCTCTGCTCGTCAGTCAGCACTCATCTCTAAATCCAAGTAAATTCAAAGCCTTGTGCTGCTCCTACACAGCCTCCAAGTCGCAAAAAAACTCCACTACCAAAGTTTATCGTCGACAAACACACAAAAACCCTCCAACTGAACGTAAAGTTACCAACTTTAATCAAAACAACAACGACCCATTACGTGGAAACTCCACAATTGTCCTTCCAAATGTTGATTTGATAAATTTGTGCAATGAGGGTAAAATTAAAGAAGCTTTAGAGCATATGGGTCGGGGTGCTTCTGCTGATTACAGTATCTTTGTTGCTTTATTGGATACGTGTGGGAGGTTGAAGTTGCTCGATATGGGTAAAAGGGCAAATGAATTCATAAGACGATCAGCTTTTGCTGATGATATTGAAATGAGTAATAAACTGATCGAAATGTATGGAAACTGTGGGAGTACGAGAGATGCACGCCGGGTGTTTGATAGAATGCGTGAGAGAAGCATGGGTTCTTGGCATCTGTTAATTAGTGGCTATGCAGAGAACGGGCAGGGTGATGATGGATTACTGTTGTTCGAGGAGATGATGAAATCAGGATTACGGCCGAATGAGGATACTTTCATGGCTGTTTTTGCAGCATGTTCCAGTGCAGGAGCTGTAGAAGAAGGGTTATTGTTTTTTGAAGCAATGAGGAATGAGTATGGTATCAGCCCTGGAATTGATCATTATCTTGGAGTTATTGATATTTTTGGGAAAGCTGGTCACTTGTACGAAGCTAAGGAGTTCATTGAGAGAATGCCCTTTGAGCCTACTGTGGTGTTTTGGAGGGCTCTTAGGAATTTTGCACATATTCATGGAGACATTGAACTTGAAGATCATGCTCAGCAGTTGGTTGCTCTTGATCCATCTGAGGGCAACGATAGTAAAATCACATTTCCCCCAAGGAAGAAGCATTCTGCTATTAATATGCTGGAGGAGAAGAATAGGCTTAGTGAGTACCGGTGTACAGAACCCTACAGGGAAGAGGGATATGAGAAGTTGAAAGGTTTAAATGGGCAGATGAAAGAAGCAGGTTATGTTCCAGACACAACATATGTACTTCATGATATTGACGAGGAGGCAAAAGAACAAGCATTAATGTACCACAGCGAGCGCTTGGCAATTGCTTATGGCTTGATCAGTACTCCTCCTAGGCAAACTCTTAGAATAATGAAGAATCTCCGGATTTGCGGAGATTGTCACAATGCAATAAAAATTATGTCAAAAATTGTTGGGAGGGAGCTTATTGTGAGAGACAACAAGCGGTTTCATCATTTTAAGGATGGCAAATGCTCTTGTGGGGATTACTGGTGAAAATTCTAACACTTTGATGCTGTACTGCTGTGACTGTGTACGCCTTCAGGTGCTATATGCAGTTTGGTACTCTATCAGGGGCAACAAATACAATTTGATTAGTGTGTAGACATTGCAAATACATCGAGTTGTACATTGTGCTTGTAGTGAAACTTGGAAATTTGTTGGATATATTTGTGAAACAAACTATTTGTGTCTATTTTACTTTCTATTTATTAACTAGGCAACCTTTTGTTTTAGGACGTCTGCAATAGAATTGGGGATGACATCATTTTAAAAATGAACAATGAACAAACCATCCAAACTGTTCTACACAATATATCACCGTGCAAGAAGCATTAGTAGAATGTCGGAGAATGCAAAATCTTTATTGATGTTAAAACTTCTATATGTACAACATATGTGGATCATCTCCTAAGAAGACAAATTATATATGGAGATACTAGTTCCAGTAAATTAATAAAGTTTTGCTATAATACTGTGAAGCTTAACTATATGCCGTACAAGGTTATAGGAGTGGGGATGGGTATGGATATAAACTATGCAGGTGGCATTATACATCCTGCAAGAAATGAATGAAAAATTGTTGCTATTTTTTTTTGAAGAATACTAAATGAGGCTAAGAATCGGTAATTGCATTTACTAAGAGTGAAGAGATGGCTGACTATTTCTTTTGTCTGTCACAACTTCAATTACATCGCGAGATGGAACTCTCAGGCATGATTTCATGACGTCATAAACTGTAAAACCAATTGCCACAGATGGTACAACCTGAAAAGCCACATGTCGTATATTTGCATAGAAGTTAGTTAAAAAAAATAGCATAGGAAAATAAAAGGAAAAATAAGTGCAGTTGTGGATTTGAAACCTTCAAGTAGTTGATGCTTAGGCCTGAAAATAACTGCTTCCACCCTTGCTTTTGAGCAATCATTACAAGGGTTTCCCATGTTCCTTTCAGTTCTGCAGAATTGGAACCGGCAAGCCTTTGGACCTGTTATGATCTCATCATGAAGTTTCCCTGTCAATAACTATATTTCAATTTCAGGGTGTTTGGCTTCTAGAAACATTACCTGCATTTGCCTTCTCACAACATCAAGAGGGTATGTGAAAGTCTGGCCTAACAAACCAGCAACAGATCCACATACCAGTTTGACCATAATATCTTTCTTGTGCTTCTCAGGAACATGGCGTTTCATCTCCTCATAAAAGTAAAATTTTAAACCAGCATAAGGGAAGATTCCATAAAGCGATGGAGCTGACAATGGTTTCTAAGCATTAACTATTAAAGCCTCAAAAAAATTCATAGCAGCAGTGAAAATATACAATTAGAACAAAACATAATACACAATGATACATACCCACGCCACGATAGAGACCTCTAAAGCCAGATTCTTTGAAAGTCTTTGAGAAACAGTCATAAATTCCTCTATAAACATGTTCAGTACTAAGTACGCTGCGAATCTTCATTTTTGAAGGATTGACAACCTGCACTATCAGATAAAAGTCAATCTAAGTGACAATAAGGAGATTGTAAAAGATTAACTTAAATCTTTGACTTTGAGTCAATTTCATGCTTTGAGAAAGGAAGGGAAGCGAGAGAGAAATTCTAATTATTTACCTGGTATGCCAATTTAGTTCGTACTAAATCAAGAGGATAAGTAAAAAGAACAGCGGTTCCTCCGGCAAACGATCCTGCTACAAGATCAAGTACTGGACCCCTTCCAACATCAGGATAACTGAAGATGATCCACCTACGATATTGCTCATAAGTCATATAATGCAAGGCAGCATAAGGAACAATCCGAGCAACACTAGCTCCATTCCCTCTGTAGAGAAATCCCCCAAGACAAATGAGTACAGGAGAAATAGAAAAATATTTTTTTCACAATTAAAAAATAAAAAGGCAATAACTTGGTGATCCACCTATAGAAACCCATAATTCCTTCTGTCTTTGCTATCTTATTAATGGATCCAAACAATCCTATAGCCTTGAATTCATCTCTTCTGGTCTGAAAAGGACAAATAAATCAGCTCTTTTTTGGCCATTAAATAATCTAATGATACCTAAAAAGCAAATAACATGTATTCAGTGCCAATTTAAAGTACAGAAGTGATAAACTTTTGATGAAGAAGCATTACTCAAGTCAAGCTCAAGTCACAGATTTATGTCATACTGTAAAAACTAAATAACACAGAGGTGGGGCAATGGATGCAACCCTGTCCATTTTGAGCTTGTGATCATGAAATATCGTAAGTAGTTGGTTTATTTGTTGTATCACACATTGCAGGCATCTTCATTCACATAATGATACATATTCTCAAATTAGATCATAGATAATTTCCATGTTTCTTAGATCTATCTTCTATGTCCATCCCAACCCAACCCATGCGAACTTATAACAGTTAAAGTTGGAAAGGAAAAATGACAAGAAAAGGAGACAAAAATGAATTCTCCATACAAACCACATCAGAGAAAGAACTATCTTATGATCTGTATCTACTATCTTATGACTCCATAGTATTACTATTCGTTTCTCAAAATCTACTATCTTTTAAATGACCTGTATCTCGTTAAATGCTTTCTATCATCCATAAAACATGCATTTCAAAATGAGAGAAGGAAAAGAATCCAAGTTCAGCTTCTAACAGTGATTTTCAGCTGAAATATTGAAAAAATGCAATTTCCTTCACAGTGGCATGGCAAGATGATCATCATTGTGAGGTTGTTCACATCTTAGATCTCGACAATGTATTATCATTCAAGGTTCAACAAATATAATCACATTGACACTTCACATCAACATATATTGCACGGCATGGAGTATGCACTGATATCCTAATGCATCTTATTAGGCAGATCATCCAATATTGACAATTTCAACAACAGGGGTTTTCAAACTCCTTGGGTAGGGAACGAATTCTTGGTTTACGATTGTGAAATTTTTCTTTCTGCTTAATTTTCTTACTTCTTTGTTTTCAATTGTTGTGGTTCACGCTTATGAAGAAAATAACACCACAATACTGAAAATTCCAAAAACTTCGAAATAGAGACCATCGCAGCTTCACTTATCAATATGGCTACTCCAGTCAAAGCAAGTCCGCATCCCAGAGTCAATTGAAAACCCAATTCTCCCATGACAATACCCGTAAAAAAAAGAAACATAATCTTAGCCAAGAAAATTAATACAAAGATAAGCAACAACGTCCATCATCAATCTTTACTGTACATAAAGCCAAGAACCAATTGATTCGTGCAAGAAAATATGGTAGATTCTAATCCGAGAATGAAGCTGTGTTTACCTGAAACAAAATCTTGACACGTTCAAGAGGAGCAACAACAGACTTTGCAAAGCCACCAGCAACGCCACCAGCAATCAACTCCTTTGCAAAAACAGGCATGGACTCTATTATTCCATCGAAGAACATACCCATCTCTCTTTCTTCTTTCTTCTTTGCCATTATTACGATTATGACACGGAAAGATGCAAAGAAGAAAAAAAAGGAGAGATTCTTGAAATTTTATTAAGAGCCAGAGAGCAAGCAATGATTGACTGGTTTCAAAGAAAAGTTGGAAATGTCCTGAAAGAAAGAAATAAGAGAAACGTTTCTGTTAGAAGAAGAAGAGAATTTGAGTAGATTTTTATATGTTTGGACAGCTGACAAATCAGAGAAGCCCACGCATCTTAGATTCGGAGCCCTCAAATATTACTAGGGCTTTCGGTTACCTCATAGGTCATAGCTGTGCCTCTCTTATTTTAATTGCTAAATACTGATTTTTTTTTTCTTTTACCAAATGCTAAACACTGAATTTACGGAAACAAGAACAGCAAAATACACAGTTTCACGCTGAACTTTACTCAATTAAACTTCTAGTAATTCTTAATTTTTATTATATTTTAATCAATCTTTCAATTTTTATAGTACATAAAATTAAATTATTTTATAAATTAATATTGATATAAACACAAAATAAACTTATATAAACTAAAATAATATTTAATAAAAAAAATATAATTAAAAATAAATTTATTTTAACTTTTTAATATTAATTTTTAGTTTTATTTATATTATTTTAAAGTTAATTTTATCATTTTATATATTTAAAATTAAATTTTTATTTATTTTGATATTATATGAATTAAATAAAATTAAAAAGTACAAAGTGAAAGGTGAAAAGAGTTCCACCCACCACTTGGTTCAAGTGGTAAGGGTGGTGCTCTTGACTCTTGAAGGTTATGGATTCAAGTGACATGGGTGGTGTCCATGACCCTTGAAGGTCATGGGTTCAAGTCATAGAAATAGTATTTCTAGATGTTTAAGCGTTGAGCTACCCACTTTGGATTGACTAATTTCAGCCATAGAGTCCATTTTGTTTAGAAGTTGAGGGAAAAACGATTATGTTTAGAGGTTGAGGGTTAAAATCCCCCTCCCCTCAAACAAAAAAAACTAAAAAGAGTTTGAAATCAAAGTTTGAAAGTTCAACAGAAAATAATAAAAACCGAGGAGTTAAAGAGATTGACAGTGCAAAGTTCAGGGTGAAACTATGCATTCAGCCAAACAAGAGTTTACTCAATTGGTTAAGCTTTTTACCGGTAAAAGATATTTTAACTCAAAAGAAAAAGAATTCCACATTTCATCAATTAAACAGAGAATGTCAGCGCTATAAAAGTGATGATTGTGACTAGGACCCACCTAATACAATATTTAGGCAGCTGAGATGCCTATTCATGGTGGTTATTGCTCTAATCACTCATCGCTTCCAAATTCCAATCACAAACAAAACAATCCACCAGAGAGGACCATATTTGTTATTCAAAAGCTCAAGAAAATGCCCTCTTCAGCCAACCCTACGAGTCTATAATTAAAGAATCGTTGCATGGATTTATATATGTGGTCTCCAAATGTGATATCATAAAGATAATTAATGTCATACACGACCAACCACCACAACCAACTTGCTCTAATTGATGAAATTTTTCTACTATTAATGCCATTCTGCTGTCAATCTAATGAGGAACGGTTAAAGTCTGAGGGCATGCTGCTTGGGCGGAAATCTTGCACTCTGATGAATTCAACTCATTAGCATTGCTGCTGCTACTGATGTTCTCTTCAGCAGAGGTTGTGGTGATTAGGTGGATAAGAATCTTCCCAAGCTCGTCTCCATTACTCCAGCCATGGACTTCTGCCTTGACAAGAGTTGGGTTGCTGCAGATGCGATTCCATAAGGGATAGTTCCTCCTTGGCATCACATAACCACCTTCTCCAAGTTTCAGGGATGGACAGAAGTCACCGCTACCATCTCCAAGGTAGATAAATCTTTTCTTCTCATTTTCAGCAGTTGAAGCACGGATTTGCTCAATTATCAGGCCCTGCATTGAAGCCACAATAACATTTTAGCGCATAATGGTTGAATAATAGGAGACGACATACTGTTGCATCACGTTGTGAAATTCTTACACTTGCTTTGACAATAAGCTACTCTTTTTATGCATACCGAAATGATATTAAATAAAATCAAAACCTGCATGGTTTGTTATATATTGCAAGGCAAATTTGTTGGATTAGCAATTGGATAAAACAGGATGGGACTGGAATAAACATCAAATGCACAAGTTTGTCACCAAACTCTTAATCATGAACCAACCAAGTTGTCAAGCTACTACTCGAAGTTTCTACGCATCACTTACGAAATTAGGAATCTGAGTTGTGTTGTCTAGAGGAAGTATAGAGGAAAAAAAATGCAAGTTATTATCCCAATCAAGCTGGATTGTCCAGGTGTAATGCCCCAAAAAATAATCAGCTTTATGACTCTGACTAATAACATCCCATTCTAGCTCCTTTCCATGTAAGACCAAGAAAGATAATAATTGACATTAGAAGACAATGGAGACTTTATAACATGGACCATCTCTCCTCTAGAGGACTCCATGCATCAATTTCCTTATTCATCCTATAAGAATTTACAAGGCATGGGATTGCATATGGCCAAATGTGGCATTCACAATGCCACAATGCCAAATGCACATCATGTTTCTAATTAAGCAAGCAACGAATCCAATCATTCTGCCCATGAACTACTAAAGTTTATAATTCATGGACATACATTAAAAGAAAAAAACCTTAGCATTATGGCGCAAATTAATTTCACCTTGCACAAATTTGGAGGGCATAAACTGCAACCATGAGGAGGTAAGCTCGAATCATGGTAAGGGAAAATCCTAAGCCTTCCTTCATCATCTACAAAGCTTGGATTTGTGATGATCTGCGAGAAGCAACCCAGCAATCCATGATGATCCAAGATTTTCTCAATGAAAAATTGATTTGCATCACTAATTACTCTCAAGTCACATCTGAAACAACAACAACAACAACAACAACAACAGTAACCTTGCCATGAAAACCTTAATCACACACCACTGAACAACTAAAGAGAACACAGCTCAATACTACACACCCTAGTGCCCGAGCAGATTTTATAGCTGCAATAACTCGTGGGTGTATTGGAGTCCGATTCAAGCACTCTGTAATTTCATCAATTGTCTTCCCTTTTGAATGCAGCTCCCTCATCATCCTATCCTACAAACGTAGTACAACATCCTTATGATCAACAATGGACCAAAATGATCAAAATCAAGCATGCTTTACAAGTAAATACACAAATCATTAACATAGTATCATAATTCATCGAAGTAAAGGCCAAACCATGAGAGAATTCCAGGGCAGAGTAGAACGAAGGTCATTGAACAATGATGTGAGTCCCATCTGAGTCACCACCCACCGATCGCTATCGTCATCGATTAACGTCCTGTCAAAATCGAAAACCGCCACTGTTTGCACCATGTCTGCTGCCGCCGCCGCAGCTACTGGTGCGGTGGTGATTTCACACTTTAACAGCCACCCGTGCGGAAGTTTCCCGGCCGAATGCCACTTTCACCCCTGAACTTTACCCTTTTGTTCCATAATATTCCTCAACTTTCATTTGAAATCATCAAACCGCAACTTTGATTTTAATCCATTTCACCTCTATAAATATGATATTTTATTCTATTTAACTCACCTATTGCCAGGTGGACTAGAGCGTGTTGTTAGTCCCCTTTAGGCATGTAAAAGGACCAAACAATGCTAATATATATTAATAAAATGAAAAAAAATCATAAAGTAAAGTGTATAAAAATAAGGGACTAAAATAAATAAACTTTCAAACTTTTGTTTCAGTTATACCATCTTCAACCTCTATCTTCGAATTCATAATCCAATATAAGCAAATCGACCAATTTAGGACAATAATATCCACTACAACAACAACTAATTACCACAACCATAATCATCTTCACCACCACAACTATGAATGTTTTTTGCCGTCAAAATCCCTAGAGAAGTGATAAAAAATTCCTCGCAATAAAGCCCAAGTCAAGAACATCATCTTCTAGTCATGGGATAAAAAGAAAAAAACGGTGATTGTCGGTCACAGAAGCCCAAATCACAGCACATCAAATATTTATTTTTGTTTCTCCATTCTCAGTTTTCATAATTTCTGAAACAAAAATTGAACCCAATAAATATCCGGATAAATCCATTACGAAATACTTAAATTTTGACACTTTATTCTATCAAATTCTTTAATTTTTATTATATTTTATTAAATTTTTAATTTTTAATTTTTCATAGATTAAAGATAAATTAGATTAAAATAATAAAATTGTGTAACAATTCAGGTTCGCTGTTGCTAAATATATTGTTATGATTAGAGATGCATTTTCTAAAGAATAAAAAATAATGTGAGGACAAAGTAAAAATAAAAGATGTCTACGAAGGTTATATGTTTCAATTGATAATTCTAATGATACATTTATTGTTAAAACTTACCATCACATTACAATTTTGATAAAATAAATAGAACTTATTTCACAATTTCATTATTTCAGTCTAATTTATTTTTAATTTATAAAAAATAAAAAAAAAATACTTAATTAAATACAATAAAAATTAAAAAATTCAATAAAATAAAATATCAAAATTCAAAAATTTATCCAAAATATCCTTCAACACTTTAAAATAACAAACAATTAAATAGAATCCATCAACAAACTAAGCATAGTGTTGCAAACAATAGATAAGTAAAAGAAGAAAAAATTGAAGCAGAATCAAACCAGGTCATAAAGAAATTTGAGAAAAATGGTGATTCAAAAAATCAAGAAAGAAATTTTAGAAAAAAGCCCTTGCCATGCAGCTATTTCCATTCTCAATTGCATAACCATAAAAGATTCGAATAGTGAAGGTGACTGTTATCGAGACACAGGTGGTGACTGATGGCGAGAAAAAGAGAGAGAAAGAGAGGACAAAAAAGGTATGTTTTATTTGACTGTACTAACTTTTTCATAGTTTTACTTTCTAACTCCATTATTTTTGTTTTATTATTTTATTACCCCTAAAATTTTCTTTTATTTTAAAGTGAGGAGAGAAATAATGAAAGCAAATAAAAAGTAGATACCTAAACTTGATGTATCCACATCAGCGCGAGTATTATGACAGGTCAAATAAATTTAAAGTAAAAATTTAAAAGTTTAGTGAGTTTAAAAGAAAATTGAGGCGTATTATGGATTAAAAAGGTAAAATTTACAGGTGAAAGTGAGCATTCAGCTGAGGGGAAAAACCAAAAAATAGCAAACATACGTATGCGTCTCCGATAAGCACTCATATGTATTAAAAAATTAAAAAAAGAAATAATTACAAATACCTCCATAATACTTGTCATATTATGCACTCTGATCTCTCTTTTAAAATATGTCACCTTTGACCCCTCATGGTTTCTGAAAGCATAAGTTAGGGGAAAAAATGAAGTCTAATACCCTCACCAATTAACTAAATTTCTTTTCTAGTTTAAATATGAAAGACAAATTTTTGTTAAATAAATTTTTAGGATAATGTATATATTGTATTAGTTTATATTGATATTATTTAAATTATTTTTTTAGAGTCATTCTACAATACAAACATGTATAACTATATAAATATAATTAGAACCATTAAATTACTACTAATTTAATTATAACTATTGATATATTTTATAGGTATTAGTACAAAAAATGATCAATGGTTATAATTAAATAAAAATAAATCCAACGGTTCTAATTTTATTTGTATAGATACAAACGTTTATACCATGACAAGAGCCATTTTTTTAATCTTTTTATAACCTTTTAATAGAAAATTCAATGGCTAATTAGCGCAGAATATATATATATATATTGTTTCTCTTGGATCTTCATCCGTTGGATTTAGTCAATTAGTCACCAAATCTCAGCCGTTTAATTAGATGTCTCAAACAAAAAAACATTTCTTCCCTTTTATTTTTATTTTATTTCATTTTCTAATTATTTTCTTGCTTGTGCTATAAATTTCATATTCAACTTTAACCATTTTTAGGGTAAGCTATGTTTCAAGTTAAGTGGAAGTTGGTTGTACAAATTCATTCATTCTTTAGCATCTTGAATATTGATTTGGATAAAATGCACCCACACCACAAAGTCATCTTTCCACAGCACTTCTCCAAAATATTAAGCCAATCTGTAAGACGTCTACAAAATAGAAAAATATTAAGCCAATCTTTACTGATTGGCAAAAAGCCAATTATGCATTCTGCATCAACCTATATCTATACTATAAAAATATAAGAAAAAATTACAAAAAAAATCCCAATTTTTTGAATACTTTCAAATTAAATTCTATTCAATTTTTTTTATCAATTAAAACCACAGCTTTTCAAACGTTAACAAAATAAACCCTCTGTTACGAAATCTGTAACAGAGTGCTGATGTGACAGTTAGTGGGATCCATTTTTCTGACACATTAAGACCTACAGGTGCTGACTTGATTAACCTTCATTAAATTTATAAAATAAACCTAACTTTTGTTAAACTTGCAAAATAAACCCTAACATAAAATATTTAAATAATTTTAATTAAAATTTTAAAATTTAACAAAATTATTAGAACAATGTTTTATTATTAATAAAATATTCTTAAATATTTAAAAATTATCTAAAATTATAGCACATAATTTAATATATACTTAAAAATTAAGAAAATATAAGAATATGAAAATTCAAAAAAATAGTACTGAAATGGATAACCTATCAGTGATAACTAATGAAATTATTTTTGTGATTAATTTCACTTTGATGATAAAAATAAGTGAGAGATTTAATACTTTATTATTAATAAAATATTTTTAAAAATTAAAAAAATTAAAAAAAGAGAAATTATTATTGTTAACTGATGAAATTTTTTTGAGATCAATTCTATTCCAATTTTTCCTAATTAAAACTATTTTATAAAAAAACAAAAACGTATTTTATTTTTATAGTTTATATATTTTGTTATGAAATTTTTTATATGTGCTTTTACAATAAAAAAAATACGAAAAGTTTAAAAATATAAAAATATTAAAAATTTAAAAAATACAATAAGAAAATATTTACAATAAAATATATAAAATAAAAATAAAAATAAAAATAATTTTTATATAAATTAATTTTAATTTTAATTTTATTAAATTAGAAGAAAATTAATCGCAAAAACAATTTCATTATTTATCACTAATAGGTTATCTATTTTAATATTTTTTGAATTGTTATACTTTTATATTTTTTTAATTTTAAAGTATATATTAAATTATGTGTTGTACTTCTTAGAAATTTTTTAAATATTTAAGAATATTTTATTAATAATAAAACATTTAATTTTATATTTATTTCTATTATTTATTTTATTAAAATTATTCTAATAATTTTAGTAAATTTTAAAATTTTAATTAAAATTATTTAAATATTTTGTGTTTGACTTTATTTTGCAAGTTTAATAAATGTTAATTCAGTCAGCACTTATAGGTCCCAACGTGTCAGAAAAATGGACTTGACTAACTGCCAAATCAACAATGTGTTACAGATTTCGTAACAGAGAATATACTCTGTTAACGTTTGAAAAGTTATGATTTTAATTGATAGAAAAAATTAAATATAATTTAATTTAAAAGTACCCGAAAAAATTAGAGTTTTTTATATAATTTTTCCAAAATATAAATTCCCAGCTCACAAAAATAAAAGAAGTAACAGTCTTAAATATAATGTAATTGAGGAGGATTCGTCCCCATTATTAATTAATTGAAAGTCATCATATATATATAAACTTCAGTCCTCAGAATTTACAAATAGCTCAATTGAATCCTTTATGGGTGGGTCACACACTACAAAAGAATTGAGTGCAAGTCATCTCCCTATACTCTTTTCTCTATCTACAAACACCACCAATTTCACCTACCCTTTTGAAGGAAGTTAAAAAAAAAATTAATTGAATATTTTTTTTTCAATTGCAAAAGTGAAAATAAACAAATTCCACCATTTTCCTCCGCTAGAATCTAAACACGGGTCTTTATTGGTTTTAGGTTCAAACCCATGCTTTCGGGAGAGAGAAGCTCCGGTGAGATGCAAGATGGACTGAGGGGGCTCCTTGGGCTGTCACTGAGATAGCACGGTCTATACAACCCGTACCCCATGAAGAAGTACTCCATAGGGATTAACATTGCATGCGGCTGTTCTTCCGTTACCATCGATCCACAAGCCTGGACCTGCACGTCACAACACCTTTTGCATTGTAATTCAAGTGGTCAACAGGTTAAAAGCACTACAATTAGAACATGCCATCTACTTTCGAGCTAATAGAATTATACAACATGCAAGTACCGATTGATCAGTAAATCCTTGCATCCAAAGCATCATACAAATTCTTAAAAGTCCGCACCACATACCTCAACCAAGGCACTATATCTTCTATCCAATTTTGAGGTCATGTAGAGAGCCTCAGAATGGAAAGGAGAGTTATCGCCAACGAAAATAAGAGTGCGACATCTTAGTCTCTTCAGTCCACAGGTAAGGTCAGGTCTTCTGCAGGTTGGAAACACAGATATCCTTTAAACATTTTAACTATTACATAGACAGAAGAATGGTGAATAAATGAATTTTGGAAACTTCCGTACTTGTTGATTGCTTGAAGAAACCGCAAAACATTTGTGCTCTGTCTCTGACCAAGCAACTGAAGCAATAAACATGTCAAAAAATTAAACAAGTGTTCTTTTTCTAAAATGCATGAAAGTGATTTGAAACAATAAAGAAAAATTAGGTTGAAGCTAATGTTCTACACAAGAAAATAAAACAAACAGGAAAATGATTAAGCACCAACTTTTCTGCACGCTTGCACTATGTCTGACTCTGCAACTTCCACACCACCACGAACTTCCTGTTACAATTATCCATCCCATCACTAACCAAATCCAGCTATTCATTACTTACTAACAAATATCCATCGGCACAACTTGAGGCACTACAATACCTTGCTGAAGTACCGCTGAAGCAAAAACTCCTTGAGCAATCCACACACACCATAGAAATACAGCAAATTCGACATTATCTGTGGAACATACATGATGTCAGTCAAGAAATGAAGAGATGTGGACATTCTGTATATAAATAACAGCAGCATTTAAGAATAGAAACCTTGTTATAAAACCATTCAGTCCAAGATGGCGCTTTGCACAAAGGAGAGATAAGTATTAGCCCAAGAACACGCTCCCTATATTTAATCTGCAATGCAAAACTTGTCAATCATAAATAGCGGGAGACATATAGAAAAGATAATCAAAGTAGACCAGGCAGGAACATACAGCAAATAAGGTAAGGATGTACGCACCGGCCGTCACCCCCATGCACATCACCGAACCAAGCCTGAACAAAGATTTTCAATCCAACAGAAACCTTGTTAGCATCATTACTAATGAACTCCTATAAACTTTTTTTCCAAACAACAATGAATACAACAAGAAGTAGGATAACATGCACAACTTGGAAACCATCAACAGCATAGTTCTGAATGCCACAAATTAACAATAACAGCTGAAAATAAGGTTCACGCACCCAAAGAAATTGAGAACCTCAATTATTTGATCAGCTAAGTCATCAGCAGAAGGCACAGGTTCACCAGAGCAAATTGGAGCAGCTCCCAACTGTAACAGCTCTTGTCAAGTGCCAGAAAAGAGATAATGTGAATACTTTAACAGTAATAAAATGGCTTATGTTGTTTAGAAGTGAAACAAGTTATAAAAATTAGCTATCATGTTGATGCACTCAGATCAACTGGTTTACTGACCTCATGTCCAGGGGGGCTAATGTGGTAAATGCAAAAGTTGTGAAGCAGCAAAGAAGCAGCTTCAGGACAAAAGAATAGTCCTTGGAAACAAGACATGTCTGATAAACAAACAGAAATAACAGAGAACACAAACATGTTAGAATGCTGAAATGCAATAATTTAGCGGTGGAATGAGGGACGCCTCTTTTAAGTTACATTTGCATAAAGCAGGACTTTGAGAAAGCTATGGGAATTGACACTTTGCACTTACGATTTAAAGCTAAATCAGGATAAGTAATTAGTGCCGGCTTGTCTTGGTCCCCGTAGACTATAACAGACACAGAACCACGGCCAGTTTTCACATGATGTTCCTGAAAGAGTTTATACAGACCGCATTAAAAAAAAAAAACAGATAAATTATAAAAAGAAAAAGCTCAAAAAGTTGCAGAAAGTATTTGCCAGCAATAACATATTGTTTGCTCAACAAGGAACACCTTTAATTAAATGAGAGGCATCATTAACTTCTGATACAGCTTTTTAGTAAATAAAATATCAAGCTTTATCCAGATAAATATATTCTCCAAAAAAGGTCACCATGTGCACTTACCCCTGTTTGGGTATATGCCAAACAAGATTGCAACAAAGTATTTATATAACTTTGTAGAAAGGTAAATGAAACTAATAAGTGGTTCTTGATTTCAATCATTATACATTCTTATTTCTTAAAAAGGGATGACAGTTCAAAAGAGAAAATATGGAATCTCAAGCATTAAAAGAAGACATTGACCTAAAACTGATTACTGCATAAATTAAAAAAACAACTAACAGCTAGACATGTTGATACAATAAGAAGAAAAAAGACAAAAAATAAAAATAAAAATGAAAAGTATGAGTAAGGTTTCTTCAATGCGCTGCAACTAACTTTGAGTGGAAACCCAAATAATGTGAATCCAATATCTTTCTTAACCCGTAAAAAACATCAAATGAAAAACTAAAAAAAAAAACAGATATAACCAGCATAACAACAACATAAGTTAACCACAGAAGTTAAAACCTGATCCGTTAAAAATACAAAATAAACCAAAAGAAACTACTTAATAAACAAATCTACAAACTAGATAATTAACACATATATTATCACTACTAACATTAAAGAACCCATGAACATAGATACCATTTTGTATAAACAAAGAGATGGGCAAGCATAGTAGCGCCAAAACAAAATATTGATTAAATCCACAAAAAGACCGTAATACTACACAAAATACCCAGAATAAGAATTTACGTTCAAAGAAGGAAATCATTAATGTTGATAGAGGTGGGTGAAAAACCATAAAAATAACTAGTAAATAAGGAAAAAAATAATGCCCGGATCTGATTCATTATTATTACCAGAGTATTCAATATCCTAACATTAATTGAACCAAATCCCAATTTAGAAGCACACCCAAAAATTTTCTTTGCCTTTCTTTCTATTCTTCAAGAAAAAGTGTATCACTTCATTTAGGTAGTGATCCCAAAATCATATAGAACCAAATTGCTTTTATTCCAGGCAAATGCAGAGCAATTTTTTTAAGAAAAACAAAAACTGGGAATTGAATAGGAAAACAATTGACAAATCTCAACGGTATTTGAAGCTGAAAGAAACATTTATACAAACAGATAATGCCCAATATGAACAGAAACAAAAATAAAAAAACCGAAAACCTTCCCGCCGAGATAGATCTTTTCCATGTCGACAGAAACGAAATCTTTTGATTCAGACATGGCCGCGGCTCTCTCTTACTCAGTGCCTCAAGAAAGCCAAGCCTCTCTCGCTCTCTCTGTTTCAAGCTTTTTTTTTTTTTTTTTTTTTTTTGAGTTTATCTTCGAGGTTGTTGCCAATGGCTTATATACAAAGCGATTCTCTGGCTCTTTAAAAACTCCTTCCCTCCCTCCCTCCCTCCCTCTTTCCTCTTCCTCTAACAGCCAGCAATAACATAAAAGTTGCGGTTACCCTCCACCGACGCTTTTTTTCTTTTTTACTTTTTACTATTTGCCACGTCATATCCGCCATATCATCAAACCCCAAAAAAAAAACAATAATAACGGTGTCGTTTTTGGTTCATCTTGATTTAATGTAGTAATTCAAGTAATTGCTTGAGTGGTTACTTTGAATTACTGTTGAGAATGATGGGGAGAGGGAGCCATCCCTTGTAATATCAAGTTGGAGCCTTGGTCAAATTTGGCATCTTATTCCTACAATATAGGTGTCATTGTGGGGGAAAATAAGAATTGGATTAAATCTTGGTTTGCAAACTAAAAACTACTATTGTAGTGTCTTTAACTTCAATTTGTTTTTCTCTTTTATGTTTAGTTATTGCAAAGTTGTAAACTCATAATTGAAAGAAAAAAATAATGTTTAGTTATGGTTAAGTTATAAAGTTGTAAATTAAAAACATCTAATCATATGAACATATATAATATGTTATATTTAGTAAAAGAAGAATAGAAGTGAGAAACAATTTTAATTTATAATTCAATTTGGATTAAATCAGATTGAGTAGAATTTAGTGATTTTAGATATTGATGATTCATATCGTAAATATTTTTATTTATTAACATTAATATTTTTTCATCATTAGTTATTTATATTTTAGTAAAAGATTTTTTTATTAGTAGTAATGAAATTTATCCTATTTTTATAATACATGATTTATAGAAGGCAAAATTCTTAAAAAAATTTATTTATACGTATACAATGAATGAAATTAAACTATGAAATAATATCATTTCGTTGCAAATCAAGACTTAAACTTTTAGTTAGAATTTTTCTATTAAGCAGGATTTTTTTTATTTTAATAACATGAATTAATAATAAAATAACTTATGAAGTCTTAGCCTAATAGTTAATTCTCTTACAGACATTATGAATGATTAGATATTTATTTGTATATAATGTTCAAAAAAAAAAAAATAAGAAGATAAAATATTATGAATTAGTTAAATCGTTATCAATCATATAGCTACAACATATGTCGACCAAAAAATATATATATAAGTACATGGCAGTGAAAAAAAAATATCAGTGGGGTAAAAGACAACTTTATTGGGAAAAAGGTGAAAAAAAATGATTGAAAAGCATATGGCTCATATCATTTGGTTTGACTAGAAGTGTATGTATAGTATATATTGTTGTTGGTTTATAATTATTATTATGTGTACATCTGTCATTGGATCCTCCTTTTCTTTCTTTTTTTTTAGAGACTGGACCCACTCTAAAAGCCTAAGGCATTCCCTTTTCGTTTGGGACATTTAAAAAAAGCCTAAGGCATACCCTTTTTGTTTGGGACATTTAAAAAAAGAGGTGACGCCTTATAGGCCACAAACTTCTGTTTGCTTGCCGTTGATTTGACTCAATTGCTTAATCATGTCACCCTTATAATCATACTTCCCTTAAATAAATTGACGTACCACTGATCTACTATTATATTTTTTTTTTCTATGCTACTTAATAAAGAATTTAGCCAATGGGGTTAGATCGAATGGTCTAACACTCCAAGTAGAGGTTCCCACTTCAATCCTCATCTCAAGTTATATATATATATATACACACACACACACATATATATATACACACACACATGAGGAAGTTCCTCTATGTTCCGCCGCGGACAATGATAAAATATTTAAATAGTAATTATGATTTGAAAAGAAAAATAAATAACATAAATTTATACATAATAAATTAAGTATTATGCACTACATTAAAGTTCGATAAATATAAATAAGGAAGATAAAGAAATTGCAAATAGTTTATAATAAGCATTTTAAGTTGTTTTATTTTTCAGAAATAAAAAGTAACATCACTGTTCGTCTTTGCTTGATTCACCAAACCTGCAAAGATTTATTTTAAATTAGAAACATTTGGTTGTTGTTTTTTTTAAAAAAATATTTAAATAAACAATGTGAACAAATCTTGTGCATATTTTTTTGGCAGGTGTCATATCTGGAAGTAAATCAACTGCTATGGAAGTAACTGGAAGCTCGATAGCATGTGGCTGTCCTGATGCATTATGAATGTCTCTACTCTCGTTGCTCAAGAAATCAAGGGATCTTTTTGATGATTGGCGAGAGGATGAAAAAATGGGCTTGTGAAGTAGGGTGGAACATGTAGCATCGTCTTTTAATTTTTGCTGCTTTATCGGAGTAGCCATAAAGTCATCACGAAATATGTGGACAACCTTAAAAGAAAGATCATATGGATCTTCAATCTTATTGTTGATGAAAATCTAAAAAATTCTATTAAGTCCATAAATACGTGTCATCAAGGGTGGAACCGACATGCGGTCCCTATAGCTGTTTGCTAGTGTGGTAGCAGGTAATCCGATTAGATCAGCAGCTAATTGCCCAAAAATAAAAAAAAAAAGATGATATTCCAGTTGTATCTTCAACAGTTGTATTCAACTTATACCTAAAATTTTAAAAACATTAATAGCAAAAGTTAGAAATTTTTTTTAACATAATTCTTAAATACTTTTTTTTAAAAATATTTTATTACCAGTGTATAGGAGGATCATGAAGGACTCCACAATTATTGCACCAAACTTGTTCGTTATAGCTCTGAACACTGCTTCTGCATTGTGGGCATGCTTTGTACCACCATCTGCTTGTGGCATCAACACTTTTCAGTATTGCTTTGCACGTGAATTTGATGTTCTATAAAAAAATGTTGTGAGTAAAATTTTAAAGATGGATAACATTTATAAGGAAAGAATATTATAATTAAAATTTTTCTTAACCTTATCAGTATGAATATCAAGTGATAGAAGTTGTGCAATTGTGCGGCGATTTATTTCTCTGTCTGCTGTAATATTTCTTAAAGGGCCAGTTAGACTATCATGCTTTGCTATCTTGTGGAAAGGCTGAGAGAGATCGAAAAAGTGAATTTTTTATTTTTTATTTTAAAAAAAATTATATTGTACACATATAATAAAATTAATCACCTGCTTCTCATTGAAACTATTTCAGGAATGTCAAGATTGATTAGAAATCTAGTCGCTGATGTGCTATTGACTCAAATTTCATCTATAAAGTAATGTAAAAAAATTGATCAGGTTAGAGCAAAATAGTGTACATATGTATGTATGTATGTATGTGTGTGTGTGTGTATATATATATATGTATATGTATATGATACCATTAAATTTTTTCACTGTCATAGAAAGGAATGCAACAATAATAGGACCATCTTCATCTGCAGTTAAAATATCATCTTCTAGAAATGTTAATCTATCATCCCTATAAAGAATTTTTTATTTTTGAAACATTTTTTTAGCGATTAAGTATTATAGGGTTGAAAACATATTATTCAAGTACACATGCATACTCAACATTCTTTTTTTTGACTTTTTTTTCCTTGCAATTCGACCAGCGATATAAATCTCTTCAAATTTTCCAATTGATATCACGTACCCAAACATGTCTATATATAGAAATGTGTTGTTAGTATAACTGGTGAAAGGAAATTTTTTTTTTTGGCAAATGTATAAAATTTAAAGAAAAATAGTTGTTTTACTTATTATGCTTTCTTATATGTTTTATTATCAATGATATACATACTTGTTAAAAAAGTTTTACACCAATCCTAGATCGAACATCTTCAAAGTTGAGAAACTCGAACCTGTCGAAAGGTATCTGGTGATCTGCATTGTCTAAGGGTCGTAGAAAAGTATTTTGAAGTAGTTTTATACGATATGGATGGTCACTGACTTTATAGGTGACCTGTGCTGGTATTATTATAAAGCCAGAGATGTGGTATATGTTGCCCTCGACCAGGATTTGTTTTAAATGATTGATTAACTGCCTGGGTATTGTTCCTTGCATAGTATTTATCTGAAAATAAGATTTAATTATAACAAATAGATTAAAGCGTTCTTTGCATAGTGTTTGGCTGAAAATAGTATTTAATTATAATAGATAAATTAAAAGAATTAATTGGAAGTAAAAAAAGAATAAAATACCTCTTCATCGAGCATCAAAAACTCTAAACTGTATATATTATTTGAGTTGCTGATGTTTGCAAATTTTCAAATGCGAGCAATACGAAATTTTATGCAAATATTAGTCGATGTATTATCAATTTCAGAAAGTATTGCATAAGACATGGTTGTACAGTTACCGCAGATGCTTGAAACAAATGAATTGAATAAGTAATGGGAAAAAAATGAAAAAACTATCACAATATTCTTGACTAACAAAAGCTTTTTAATATAGCAAATACTATAGTGTAATAATTGTAAAAAAATGCATAAGAGAAAAATGTTTCAACAATGGACAATAATATCATAAAAAATTTCTTGGTAGACAATATTTCTTGTGTGTTGTATACAATTATCATATTCATCTGTGGTTTGCTTATTTATCAATATTTTTATTCCATTGTATGAAGTAACTCTAGAAAGTGCAATATATAGTTGACCATGTGTGAAAATGTGATCATACAAATATAGACTTATGCATTCAAGTGTTTGACCTTGACTTTTATTTATAGTCATGCAATAACAAACTCTTATTGGGAATTGATGCCTTTTCAATATAAATGGCCATTTATTATTATTGCATGTTAAACAATGTAAGATATAAATACTTTTATGCTACAATGATAACTTTTTAGAATAATTGCTTCAATTATTTTAACACCTAATTTGATAATTATTAGTTGGGTACCATTACAAAGGTCGATGCTTGGATTAATATTACGGAGCAGCATAATTGGGATATTTTTTTAAGGCGCAATTCATGCTGAGGGAATCTATTAAAATTAAGTGAATTTAAAAATTCAATTGGGTAGAGAAAATCTAATTCTTCTCCCCCAAATGAAGTTTTGCAAATTGAATCTGAGCTGTAATAAGTTTTTTCTTCTTTACAGGCTAATTCTAACATTTCTTTGTTTATAACATCAACAACATCATTTGTTGGAGTGATAATAGTTCTATTTTTTTTATATAAAAATGATCGTAGTATTTATTTTTGAAATCTGGATATGTTTCGTTAATTATTGAATGAATTGGATTTTAAAAATTTTTTATAATTAAATTATCAGGTATTCTAATAAAATTTGTCTCCTCACCATATGTTTTAAGGTTTACATATTCAATTGTTCCATCACTAACAGATAAAAGCCAATTTGAAAATTCAGAAAGATGGTTAGTCTCATAGAACGAAACATCTGAAGATGTCAAACGCATATTAATGGTTAGTTTGTAAATTTTAAATGATTTCCCTAAATGCAAACGTGTGATTGAAGCATTAATAATGCTTTCCTTATTACTTCCTAGCACAACTGGAAGAATTTGTCAAAAATTACTACCTAATAGAATTGGCTTACCTCCAAAAGGTCTCGTGTTTTCATCATTGTTAGGAACAAATAATATATCTCTTAAAGTTCTATCTACATCTTAAAAGCAATACCTGTGGGCCATAAGTGCTTCATCCCAAATGATAAGTTTAACTTCTTCAATTAATCGAGCTAATTGTGTTCCTTTTTTTATTTCACATGTTGAGCACTCATCAATGTTTAAAGGTATTTTAAATCTAGAATGTATTATTCGGCCATCGGATAACAATAAAGATGCAATGCCAGATGAAGCAACAACTAAAACAATCATACCATTTGCACGTAAAAATGATATAATTGTTTCATATAAATATGTTTTTCCTATACCACCATAACCATAAACGAAAAATTGACCTCTAGTTCCATGAATGACAGTATCAACAACATCATCGTAAATTCTATGTTGCTCACTATTTAGTGAATGAAGTAGTTTGATATGTTTTTCACGAAGATTGTTTATATCATAATTAAGTTCTTCGAGAAGCAACCAATTGTTTATATTGTAATTCATTGGATAATTAGGATATGGTAAATCAAAATTTGAAAGTGATGAATTATTTTGATTGAAGTTTTTTTCAAGTTCCAGTAAAATTTTATTTTTTAAATAATCATATGAGATTGAGTTGTCAGGAAATTAAATGTGGTTCGTAATTCATGCCTTATATCATCAGCAAAATGTTTCAAATTTTTTTTTTTGGATCATTAACTTTGCAAAAAATGATTAAAACAGTAAATAAATTATGCAATTGTGGGGAGGTTGCGTGGAAAATGGATTCTTCTAAAGCATATATCCATTCAGTGTCATTTCCTAACAAACCATGAGCATCACATGCAGATTGAAAGGTTAGGTGTAAAATTCGTGAAACAGTTTTAATATTTTCATATGATTTAGGACCTTTTATAATATTAAGTAGCATTCTTAAGTAATATAATTCACCAGAGCTTGGATGAACAAAAGCAATTCTACCAATACAATGACCTTTTTTACGACACATCCATAATTTGTCCTGACTATGTCAAACCCATTTTGTGGGAAATTTTGAATATGTTAGACATCTTACATCTCTATACATATAATTTGCTTGCATCCATTCAGTGAACATTTTGTGAGCAAAATTTAAATTTTCTGCAATGTATAATAGGTTATCAGACGGTTTAAAAAGGACTTGGTTCATATTTTCAAGATGAATAATTAATTTTTCAATGTCTGGTTCTCTATGGTGTATAGAAAATTCAAATATGCACCAAGCGGCTTCACATGGAGAAGTGTAACAACAATCTAAATAGGTTCTAATTTCATCGATAACATGTTCTGAATTATCATTTGAATCATTAATTGCACTACCATAATTATGAATAACATCGCGGATTCATTTAGTACCCTTACTAATATATTTAAATAGATATTTTACCATGATCGTTCGACAATAATATTCAATGCATATATGAGCATTATATTTCAAAAACAATTCAATATTATGAGGAACAACGAATCAATTGTCAATTTTTTCCCCATTTTTAATAGTTTGTCGGTTATTATTGTGACATCTATAAATTGCAAAACCATTAGCGTCAATCAAAGTTTCATTTTGATATTTTTTTGGATAAAATTTTAAACATTTTTTATCTTTCATACATGGAGATTGGGGACTAAATGCACCTCAAGGTCGGTGGATCATAAATTTAGAAACTAAATTTTATGCTTTAGTTTTTTGTTTCATTACATAGAAGTTCTGCAGATATTATTAAATCAATGTCTGAAGGTGTTTTTGGTTTAGCAGTATAATTTAGCCAGACTAAACAATGAACATGGGGCAAACCTCTTTTTTAAAATTCAATTGTATAAATTAATGCGACTGTTTCACCAAAGTGTTTATTTTTTTAACATCATCTATCAAATGCATCAATTTAACCTTAAAAACACGACTAGTAATGTCAAGTCTATCATCAGGTTTTTGTCCACTAATATAATCTAACATACATTGTAGCCAAAGTGGGTTACATGTAAATATTATAAATAAATCAGGATGACCGTAAAATTTACATATAGTCATTGCATCATGATAATGTTCAATCATGTATCTTGGTCTGCCTGTGAAGCTTGAAGGTAATATAATCACAGACTTTCCAACATTGTTAGAATTTCTAATACCTTGGTGAATAGCATTCTTAATGCTGACATACAGTTCAGAACGTAGTTCTTTTTGGTTTCATCTTATAAAATCCAAGCATTCTTCCTCGATACATGAAAATGCACCGACAATGAATTGTTGGAATAAACGACCACCACGCAGCAAAGTTTTCCCTCATCTAATCGCTGTTGTATTTTATGTGCATAATATTCTCTCATTATTACATATTTTCTTACAATGTGTGAGGAATTTATATATTCTATATCCATCATGTATCCGTCTTCTCCATATGGAAATAGAATCGGATACTGCATTGCCATTAAGCTTGGATGTAAAACACTACCTCATTTTAAGCAGTTGGTTTTATATTCAATAATAATATCTCATTTTTCATCGTATAAACCGTAGTCCTCAACAATAAGATTGACAATTTTTGAAGATGAAGGAACTGAATATTGAGAACTATCATTAGGTCTTTTACCAAGCAATTTTAATTTAACAAGCTAGATATCATCTTCTGTAAATCTATCTCGACCCATTCTAAATGATTTTGCAAGCACATTTATTTCATCAAACATTTTAATCAAACCTTCAACAATAAATCTATTTACATTTTTAGCTGAATCATCATGAAAAAATGAAGAAATTCTATTATTTGCTTCATTTTCAGTATCATATATGTAGAGTTGTGCAAATTTAGGTTTCTCACCATCATCTAGAAGTAGTGAACTGATGACATGATGATTTTGTCCACATATTCTAAAAACATATGGTCTGGATTTTTTATTAATTTCATAATCAATTTTTCCACCTGTGGATGTAAAAGCAAGCATAGAATTATATAATCTTATATTTTCTTTAAATTTCAAGGAAAACGCATTTCCATTAGGTGTCAAAAGAGTGTCTAGGAACAAGGGAGTTTGTTTGAGCATTGGAAGTTTAATCTTTCCCTTTTTACAACAAAGTGAATAAATTTTTTTCCATGATTTCCGGAATCGCTAACGCATTCTACCGCCTAATGCAAAGCCCCACAGAAGACGCATTATTTGTTAGGATAGCCGATGTCTGATTTTTGAAAGGATTGCTCTATAAAAACAAATTTAATATGTAAAAAAAATGGTAAATATGTTAGGATATAGGGAAGTAATACCCTAGAAAAAATTTAAAGAAACTTGTGTGCATTTTTTAAAATTTAAGTAATTTTATTTAAATGAAAAATTATACCAGTTTCAGAAGACATTTGCATGTTGGTTGTTTCATCAGAGATATTAAAAGCAGTTGAACGACGTCTTTTTATCGATACCCTAGGTATTGATAATTGGTTGTAGGAATATGTTACAGTGTTAATATAAATGAAAATATCGTAAGATGGTAAAGAAAAATGTGCTTTATTTAAATTTAAAAAAATTTTTTTGAAATTTTTTTTTATACGTTATATTGACATCGACCACCGGTGTTTTAGGTTCTGCTGACTCATTTTGTGTAAAATGTGACCGTTCACTTACATTTGATGGAAAATGGGCATCTGAAAATTTATAATCGTTAGGAGTAATTATGAGCATCGGCTTAGTTTTTTTTTTAAAAAATATCAAATATAATCGATTGGTTAATTTACCTTCATCAACATTAAAAATACCGAACATCAACGTCAATAAGCCGCTCATCTCTCATGAATGATTTATTAGAAGAGTCCATAATTGAACGATAGGAAGCAGCGAAAAAAGACTAAATGCAAAATAAAATAAATATATGAACAAACAAATAATTAAAAAATCATCAAACTAAAGGAAATTAATGAAGAAAAATATTTTAGAAAAAGAAACCTGGGGATGATAGTCGAGCTGATAATGGACATATTAGATAACAGGGTGATAACATGCAAATGTGAAATGATCAAAATTATAATCTGTAAAAGGAAAAAAAATTAGTGATGGTAAGTGGAAAACATTTATTTGGCAGAAAATAAATATATAGCTCATTAAAAGATTACTCATAATTTTAAAATTTAATTAACAAAAAATAATGTCTTATTCTTACAGATAATAAATTGTGAAATTAAAAGTTTAATTAATTAACACATTATATGTTGGAATTTGTCGCAACAATAAAGTTCAAAGTTTTAAATTGGGAGTGGAAAAAAAAAACATGCATACACTCAAGTAAAATATTAACGTGACAAAATGTAATAATGAACCCAGCAGAAAATCTTCTGGAATAGCACGGGGGAAGGAAAATGTAATAACGATCCTTAGGGAATCAAAAGCTAGCCTGGAAGGAAATGAATATAGTCAACATAAAATTGAACTTGAACAAATTATTTTGTCCTTTTTTAACATTTTTTAAAATAAAAAATAAGCAGAATAAAAAATCATACATAATATGTAGGTAAATTTAAAGATTATTTTTGTTATTATCTATTTTAAAATCTATTATTTAATAAATTTATTTTTTTTAAATATCATTTAAGCAAGAGCAAATTTTCAACTATTATTGATATATATAATTGATTCATAATTCTACATTTAAACATAGCATAATCTAATTTCACATTGGTAAGTACTTTTTTCAAGTTGATGTAATATTATAAAATAAAAAATGAAGGAATTATAAAAATAATTCACTCAAAATATAAAATAAATATAGAATTTGTCATACTACTTTACAAAAAGTTATATTCTATTAAAAAATAAAACTAAAAACGATGCTGAACTTTTTAAAAATGGGTGATTTTTATCAATTTGTGTTTTGAACTTTTCAATAATTAGGGAATGCTCATAAGATGGGTGTCACCATAATTTGACTATGTTTTACAAATCAATTTTTTTTTTTAAGGAATAAGTAACTGGAAATTTAAAAAATAACACTAATATAGGTAAGCGGAGTTAAAAAATAAAATAAAGAAAAAAGTTAAAATTTAAAAGAAAGAATAAGAGAAATCGAAATTTGAAGAAACTAACTTAAGCTATTTACATCATGTTTTTCATATTCAAAGCACCAAATGAATGGTGACCAGTACATGATAACACAAAAGGTTAGGATAGCTAATTACAAAAAAAAGCAAAAAAACAAAATGGACCGCCTATTAACAAACAAAAGGCTGCTTCTACATAGTGGAGCAAAACATGAAGCATCTCAAAAAGAAATAGAGAATGCTGTCATTTCTGTCTCACAACAGTAAGAGAAACTTTAAAAAAAAAAATTAGCATTACATATGACGTTTAGCACCACCAAGAACTGCTTCTATTTTTTTCAAAGACTTGTTTAATTTCTTTGACTTCTGCATGATGGAGACATACTGCCCACAGACATGGTTATAGGCTTCACGAAATAAGGGGAGATCATTACTATCATGTTCATTTCCAGGTTTCAAAAGACTTAGTTCCCTATGGTTGTAATCAACAATTTGAAGATTGTATATAGCCTTCAGGTGATCAAAAGCAGTTATGCTTGATGAATTTTTAGCATCAAGCATAGATTCAGAGCTTATACCAACCATATGAGAAATAAATCTATTCCCCTCAGTATCCCCATAAGGATAGTAAACAGTACAGGTAAAAACAGGGCCATCTTTCTATTGCTCATTGAAAGTAGCATGGGGAAGACCTAAAGAAACCAAAATAGTTTAAAGTATTGGAGCTATAGGGAGTTTAATGGTTGCCATGGAAGATTAATGCTGATATGAAAAAAAAAGATTAATATTGTTGCATGGGAAAAAAATGGCATTGATATCATAAAAAGTAATGAAACAGTAATCTGTTTAGAAATGTTAGACCATGCAAAAATAAACAGCATGGCCTATTTAATATAGGGCTTTCAGAAGAAAAAAACAAAGGAAGCAAACACTAACATTTTTTATTTGCATGTGCTTATCCCCAAAATAAAAATGAAATAGAAGCTTGGGATGAAAGCAAGGGACTTAAAAAAAAAAAGGACAGCAAGGTATGCATAAGAAAAAAAGCAGCATAGAATGCACAAACCATGCAAAAAACAAAAGCACATAACACAACAGAACTGTATCTACTTTTTTACAATAAAATGAAAATAATTTTTTTTATGTTTTAAAAGCAGGACCAGAGCAAGCTACCAATAAAACTCCATCAGTCCTGAAAGCCCAAAAAAAAAAAGAAATGAAAAAATACAGAAGAAGTAGTTGCACAGAATACACGGCGTAATAGAAGAGGAGATACACCAAAAAAATAATTTTTCCACGTGCAATTAATTTTTCACCCAAAAAATGGCAAGGGAATAGAGACATCAAGCAACACATGTGGAAACATGATACAAACAGACGCAAGTAAACAACCAGTAGTAAGCAAGGGAAATAACAAATAGATAGAACAAGCTGAATAGCCAGAGAAACAACAAAACATATAACTATAACGCAACCACCAGAAATGCATTAAAAAAGTAGCATAATAAACACACATAAATAAATACTAGACTAAGTAAAAAAAATAAAGGAAACATAAGCTGAATAAGCCACCTAACTCACCAGTAAAACTGAAAGTAATAAACTGATAAAAGCAAAGAACATAAGCTATATACTTCATTCACATCAATAGTAAGAACACGCATTTATAGAGCTATAAAGAGCAATATCCTGGATACGCATTTAATGCAAAATTAGCAGGGAAATCCTCTATTAGATAGACATTCATGAATGTTTGCATTCCAAGTAAACAAATCATACATAAACCAATAAAATACCCAATAACAGATAAGCATAGAGGCTAAATCACTTAATTAAGAGTCATAGTTGGCCAAGCTACAACTTATAGACACAGTATTTTTTTTCTAGAAACAAATCCCAATAGTAAAATAAGGACAAAGGTAAAAGGGCCAAGCTCAGCATTAATGGTCCAAACGGGTGTAAAAAAAGTTATGAAAATAGGCCACAACCCAAAAAAAAAAAAGGCTATCCACAAAAAAAAATAAAATCAACCTATGCAAACTAAATGGCCAAAATAGAAGCCAAACACAGACCCTCTCAGTCAGTGTTTTTTTTTAAATGTACAAAATATCAAGAGGAAAAACTAATCAATCGAAGCTATAGAGAAAAACCATGCAGAACCAAAATTTATTCCTCTCCAACATAATGCAAATCAATTCAACAATTTCTGAAAAGAAAATTTCAGAACGACTATCTAAGTACCAAGAATAGCCAACTAAAAAAAAAATCTGAAAAGCAAGAAAAAACACACAATTTACCTACAAAAAAACAACCAGCAATAATGGAAACAACACCCAAACAATCACTGATTCAGACATG